>JAFEMH010005245.1:0-171461 GCA_022495995.1 Adenophora triphylla var. japonica | reverse complement strand
ATCGACGACCCCGCTTCCTTCGAAAGCGCCGTCGCCGAGGGGCTACTGTAAGTGCTCCAATTTGAGTTGTTAGTATTTTCGTTAGAAAACTAACGAAAGCCTTCACATCCTTAACCTAAACCTTAACTTTTCTAACAAAACCTAACTTTTCTAACAAAGCAAGGGTAAGTTGGGAATTGCTATTTGGAGTTAAACAAGGTAAGGAATCTCACAAAGGGTAAAAATCCGAAAACAGCAATCTGTAAATAACAGCTGGTTGAGTATTTAAAAAATTTATTCCTCTTGTCCAAAGCATGCAGCAGCATTAAATGAACAGTGCACGCCAGCAGAAGGATCCGCGCGGATCCTTTTGATTTCCAGTGGCCTATAAATAGAGCCCCTCAGCCTCATTTTCAAAAACAACACAATTCACTCACAACAGCATTCTGGCGAAAATATTAGAGAAAACAGTGGGAATTTCTTAATTGCCACCTTTTTCTCTTAATCATTTTCCCAAATCTCACTCACTAAACACTCTCAAAACTCTCTTAAACACACAAGCTCAAGCTTAAATCAACACTAAAGAGGAGGATTAGAGAGAAAACATAGAGGACTTAAGTGTTATCTACTTGTTTTCTCTTTGACCAACTCTATTAACAAACACTAAACACACTTAAGTCTTGAATCTATTCAAGCCAAACACAACATTAACAAGAAGATTGGGCTTAACCATCATTGGTAAACCCTCCTTCTTTAAAACCCTAAAATACTCTTTAATTTCATGTCTTGATTTACATTTTTGTCTTAATTTGCTTGTTTAAGGTTCTATTTACTTTCTTTGTTCTTGTCTTTAATTTACTTGTCTTAAGCTTAAATCTTTACTTCGTTTTGTTGTTAGTTTGACTTAAGATTGTCATCTTTGGGGTTAAGTCCCCATGATGATCATCTTAGGGTTTAACTTTCTTTCCTCTTAGTTAATTTCTCTTCTTAAAAATCTTTTTTTATAAACTCCCTCTCCCATTTTGCTCTAAATCTCCATTAATACCCCAAGGATGACTTGATATGATACAAAGCAATGAATCACCAATCAATTCTAGGGATGAAAATGGGGTGAAAATAGATGCAAAACCCTTAAAATCACATTTTCCTTCAAGAATATGTTGCTGTCCAGTAGCATCTTTCTGTGCCCTCAGTCCATTTTCCTATTTTTTGGACACAGTAAAACTTGGAATTTGGTGTTGACTACAAAATACTTTTTTTAGCCAACATCCATAGGATTCCAGAAATATTTTTACTTTATATTTTACGTGAGTCTAACTGCCTTTTCCAAATTATTTTCCAAAGGTCAGTTTAGCAGTCTCTGGAAATCCAGATTTCACATCTGTGATTTCCAGAGGGTTTTGGTCCATCAAATCATTTCCAGTTATAAAAATCTTTTGCAGTAACATTATTTAAGATTTTTTGAACAACTTTCATTCTCTGACTTTCCCCAGATTCTGAATTTTTAAAACTCTTAAATCCATTTTAAAATCAAGTGTCCACTGTCTTTTTCATTCTGGCAGAATTGATTTTCAACTTCAAGGAGTCTTTTGAGTACCAAAACTCAACCCTAAAATCATACCAAAAATCATGGGATTTGTTTAATGTCTTACAAAGAGTTCCCAATTTTTAGTTTTCTCATTTTGCATTTATTTTAACCAAAGAAACACACACACACACACACAAATGGTTTTAAGTTAGGAAGACTCGTTTTACGAGGCATTCCGGGTGAACCCTAACGTTCTTCCCGGAGTGTAACGTGACCTCCGAACCCATTTCTCTCATTTCTGGGCATTTTTCAAAGTTTTGGCCCTAAACTAAAAATGGCGTGGCGACTCCGTTTGATTTCAAAAAAATCGGGTACATCACACAGCCTCTCCTTCATCTTCTCGAATCAGCCTTCGGGGCACACAAAATCATTGCCCTTTTCTTTAACAAAGTACCTCTCCAAGGAGGGATGGTAAGGACGGAGATTAGGTTTGATATAAGGCTATCCAGCAGCACTAGCCTTTCTCTTTTCTGCGGCTTCAATCCTGTCGGCCTCCTTGTCTTTGGGGGTCTTCTCGACATATCCCAAACCTTCCTTCTCTCTTTTTGGCTTCAACTCCTCAAACTTGTGGGTACCTTGCTGTCGTCTACCTAGACCAATCCCCGAAATGTAGTTCATGCGTCTCATCATCACCATAGCAGGAGGAATCTTATCAGAGGAAGTCGTTAGGTCAATCGTGCATATTTGGGCCTTTGGGCTTTCGATCCTGAAACCGCTCAACATCAAGTTGGCTTCATCATGCTTAATTTCCATTACCGGCCTCCCCTCATCATCGGTGCCCTCGATGGTAACACTATCCCCATAAATGATGGTCAACTCGCCGTCTTGGACAAACTTGACACACTGGTGCAGGGTTGAAGCGACCCCTTCAATTTGATGAAGCCATGGCCTTCCTAGCAAAGCAGAGAAACTGACCGGAATGTCTATCACCTGAAATTCAACTACCATGGGCTTCTTGCCGAACCACAGAGTCAACGGTATCACACCCAAAACCTTCCTAGACGTGGAGTCATACGCCTTTATAGTCTGATTGGATTGTTTTAAATCGGTGGCCTTAATGTCCAACAAACTCATCATTCTAGCAGGCAACACGTTCATAGCCGAGCCATTGTCTACCATCACGTGGGGAAGCCGACGCCCATCTAACTGAACAGTGATGTGCAAAGACTCATTGTGGTTGGTTCCAAATTTTGGCAAATCCAATTCCGTGAAGGTGATGATATTTCCATATTGGGCAGTACCTATCAATTGGCACGCTTCATCAGGGGTAGAGTTTACAGACACCATTGTCTTAGATAGGGCTTCCTCCAACTTCAACTTGTGAGGATAAGAAGAAGTCAAGAGAGACCAGAGAGAAATGTTGGCCTGGGTTCGCTTCAACTGTGCGAGAATTGGATCGTCCCCTGTCAAATCCTCTTCGACTACCCCCTTGGCGTACGGACCTTTATTAGCTCCAACTTCCGGAACAGCTGCTTCTTTGTCTTTTCCTGATGACCCGGCAACATCAGTTCCCAACATTTTACCTGACCTAGTAAGCAAATTGACCTCAGCTTCCTGGTCCTTGTCGTGATATGCACCAGCCGCCTTTAACTCGGACCAACTCAACGGAGGTCCCTGCGTAGCGTATGGCTACGCCGCCTGTCTCAATTGATTAACAGTGATTGCCGAACTTGAATTAGCGGCGCACTTAATATCTTCCCAAGTGAGGGGAGTAGATCAAGAATTGGGAGAAATACTATCATGTTGGACATCATCTGCCGATTTTGCTGCGGCTCGAATATCATCCCAAGACAGCATATAACAAAAGTAAGCATTCATTTCATCACCAACATTGGTTACATCATTGTTCTTGGGCATGATCACCTCAAATTCATTCATAATTTCATGGAGACTAGCTTCACCTACAACAAACTTACTCTCGTCACAGACTTCCTTACCAAACTCTATGACATTGACAAAATCATTCTTCCCAAACTCGATCATGTTGACCCTGTTATTGTTGTTGGGAAGAGGATTGGTGACGACGTTTGGCTTCTCGATCTTGCGCTGGTCGATCAAATCCTGAATGATCCTTTTGAGTGTAAATCAATTGTTGGTGGTATGGCCCGAGCTCTGGTGGTAACTGCACTTCAAACTATGATCCAATCCCGGAATGTTAGGAGTAGGATAGTTTTCCAAAGGCTTTATCATTCCTGTCCTCATCAAACCGTCAAATACCTCTTCGAGCGGCATCCCTAAATCATCAAATTTCTGCCTCTGAGGCCGTCCTCCACCACGGCCGGGTGACTGATTCTTCTCCCCTTGAATGTAGTTGACGGTGTTAGAGACAGCAGTTTCCTTGCTCTTCGAAGCAACAGGGTCAGAGCTCGGAACTCGATAGCGGGGAGCTGGAGCATTACCAGGAACAGGAGTTGGAACGATGAATAGGTAGCATTCTCGCTTTCGGCCCCTGCACTCACCATTTCTCGCAGATTCGGGTAATACCCACGGCCAATGGCTTCCCTGAAAGCTGGCTTGACGCATGAAAGGAAAATGGATTTCTCATCGGATAGGGGAATTGGATGGACCAACTCATTAAGCTTCTTGTTCCACCTCTTATAGAAGTCTGTTACGGACTCATCGTGCCTCTGGATGGTGCCAATCAAGTCACTATGAGTGGTGTACCACTCGACACTTCCTTTGTATTTATCCAAAAAAGCATCACTGATCTGGGATCACGTAGCCCTTGCCTCCGGCTTAAGGCCTAGAAACCATCTCAGAGGAGAATCATCGAGAGATAAATGAAAATAGAGGGCTAGCATCTCCTCGGTGGCCCCTTTGGCGCCCATAGACATGATATAGCTATTCATGTGAGTTTTAGGGCATGTGGAGCCTTCAAACTTAGTTATAGGGGGCATCTTGAAGTTCTTCGGGAGGGCCTTAGAGTCCTTGAGCTCTACAGAGTTGACCACGCTTGACCCGAAAGTCATCTTGTGCAATTGTTCTTTCACATACTTCAACTCCTCTTTCAAACACGAGACCTCGGAAGATGGAGGCTGTCCTACGTTTGGAGCTACCATGGAAGACTGAACTGGACCACTTTCCTGAACAGGTGCCACAGAAGGAGGAACCGCACACTGAGAAGCTGACGGATTAAAGGGCAGAGCGGCCGGTGATAATGACGGAACAGGACCACTAGCCTGAGCAGGCGCCACCAAAGGAGGAACTGTAAACCGGGAAGCTGAAGGGTTAAAGGGCGAGGCTGCAGGGGCAATGACTGGAGCACCCGCGTAAAACTCACTTTGGCCTTGGATATTGACCCCAAAAGCATCATACCCCGTTGAGCTGCGTGCTGCGGTGGAGGAAAACTTTGGAGCTGGGACGGAAGATCTGCGGAATCTTGTCTTGCGCATTTGGCTTCCTGACAGAAGGTACTGACCGCTCTGCTGCTGATTGGACTGATCATGAGGAGCAGCAAACTGACCACTAAAGATTGGGTTGAGCGGCTGACCCGCGCTGCTATACTGACCCTGACCTTGGTACCCAAACTGATTTTGAGCCGACCCAAACTGATTCTGAGCGAACCCGTACTGGTCTCGGCTGACGCCACTGTGCTGATTCTGGCCACACCGATTCTGAGGAGAAAACACAAACTATTCCTGAGCACTAACCTTCAGGAAGGAGCTTGACTCGCCTCTCAGTTCGTATTGCCCGCCATAAGTAGATACTGGGATGGGGGGTGGTCTCGGCACATTCCCATAAGTCGGCATCGGAAAGGATCTAGGTACGCCATAAGAGATCGGCAGGGGCACATTGTGATAGCCTTGCCTTGGCGAGGACGGGGAACAAAGCCAGTGCCGGTGATAGTAACATCGGGCTCCTCCCTAATTTCTTAATACGATCCATCGGGGCGACGGATTACGGCAACGCCTTGCATACGCATCACTTCGACATAACGAGCCCAACCGGCCTCCTCACGGGCACGAGAGGATTCAAGAGCAGCACGGAGAGAAGCCTCCTGAGAGAAGTTAAAACCTGGGTGAGGGTTGACAAACGGACTTCCCGGGGGTGTCATATGAGGACCCATGCCATAACCACTGCTAGGAGAGGCATTCAAACCCACATTTGGCCCCACATTCTGACCTTGATCCGATCCCACACCTTGACTGACATTCTGACCTTGAGCTGGATCAACACCCGCATTCGGACCCAAACCCGCTGAAACTTGTGAATCTGCCATCTACGAGGCTCGCTGGAAACGAATCCCTGACTGGAGAGAAACTGATTAACCGACCACCCGGAATTCTGACCCAATACTTGCTCGCTGAAATGGGGAGAGAACTGTTTTAGGTAGGGGAGAGGATAGGCTTAGGACGGACTCATGCATATGCCTTATTTAAAATATTTAAATAAAAGCGATTTTTATTAATCCTAAGAATGGTTGGAAAAGGGGGACACCTTCTTTTTCGCAGTCCACACAATTCATGGACTAGTGGGTTCCATCACTACGTCTATAGACCCTCTGTATTCCACCTGTATTGCACCTCCGGGATGGACAATCCCGACAGAGGTCCTATAGGGCACGTGGAACTCACCAATCAAAAAGCAAAACGGCCCTATGGGCATACAAGTCAAAACAAGTCAAACTCGAGATTTTCAAAACCAAGTCCAAGTCAACAACGTCTTGACTCGGGAGGAGAGAGGGTCGAAAGTACGTTTGAATGTACGAGACCTCAATTTGCAGGTAAAATTCTGGAAAAATTTCGGCATGACCTCTCCACACTTCGAGTCGAAAATTCGGCATGGCCTCTCGTCGCTTTATGGCGAAATTTCGGCATAGCTTCCCGTTAGTACGTGTCAAGAATTCGACTTGATCTCGCGTTAGCACATGTCGAAAATGCGTCATGACCTCTTGCGAAGCCAAGTCGAGAAATTGACATGTATCCACGTCAAGACATGTCAAAGCTTTGACATGTACTCACGTTGGGTTATGTGTCGTAACTTCGTCATGAAGAAGGAGAGTATGCCAAGACCTTGGAGACGAAGTATGACTCGGACTTTGTGAGAAAATTTTGAAAACCGAGTTTGAAAAATGTTTTGAAAAGTATTTTGCCAAAAACCAACCGGTCACGGTAGAAAGTGTGTCACGGACAAGTGTTGGTTCCTAGCACTTTATAGGCTGGGAGGACTTTAGGCGCTCAAGCGTAAGCGAAACACGTCACTGTCCATGATGCCGTCCGTACACTCCTGGGTTCTAACTCTATGTGCAGGTAGCGTGCGAGTAGTGTGAAGGTATCTTCTAGGAAAGGGGGCCACACCCTTACAAATAATGACTTGCATTACAAGGCAGGAGATGAGACAATCTGTCCAGGGAACTCGGATGTCGTCCGACACAGGACTTCCTCAGAAGAGGGATGTCGGATGACATAAGACATCCTGGTCAGGTTGTCTCTTACAACACCAAAGCTATTCTAGAATTAAAACAATGCTATTTTAACTAAGGAGAGACACTATTTAGGGTCAGAGACCAGTCGGGGTTGATTGGAGTGAGCGAAGTCAAAGTTGACTTTTAATGATACGGATGTCGTATGGCATAGGACACCCAAGGCCGTCCATGCCACACGACAAACCGCCTCCCTCAATGGGTTACACCCAAACAGATCTTAGGCTTCCCAAATAGTGGTAAATGAACTAAAAATAATTAAACACAGCTTTTAAGCACAAAGAGGATCAATCTGGGCAGATCTGAAGTCACTGAAAGCCAAACAGCTTTCTGGGAGCTCTATGTCGTATGACACAGGACCCCTTGAGGAGTCCCATGTCGTCCGACATAGGTGTCCTATTTCAGTGTCCTTCAGCAGACTGATCCCACCTTGCTCAAGACATGAATCTAAGCTATAATACCAACTGGAAACAGCATAATAGCAATATTACGTGAGTATTATGGGAGGATCACATGGCTTTAATGGCCAAATGTGAATAATCACACGTTTATGGCCATTATCATGTAGCCATCACCTCCTAACTCAAACACAAGTAAACAAGATGCAAACTTTAATGCAACTAAGGCTGCTAAATGTCCAGATCTGAGGTAAGGAGATGAGAATATGGAAGATTCACACCTCCACCACCTTTATCATGCAAAATCCCAAATATTCACATAATGTTAAACAATACTCCCTCCGTCCCACTATACTTGATACCTTTGGGGTGGGCACGGGAACTAAGAAGAAACAATTAAATAAAGAAAATGTGTGATAGAAAATGAAGAGAGAGAATGAGTGGGGTAAATAGTGGTGTTGGTTGAATAAATTGAGTGGTGGAAAATGAAGAGAGAGAATTAGTGGTGGGGTCCATCTAATATAAAAATATAAAAATTAGGTTATTTTTGGAAGGTGTCAAGTATAGTGGGACGGCCCAAAATGGAAAGAAGTGTCAAGTATAGTGTGGCGGAGGGAGTATTTTTTTTTATAGTGTAAAAACAATCAGATTAATCAGGCCGGGCCTTTTGAACGAAACAAAAAAAAAAAATCAAACCGGACCAGATTACAGGCCCATTGGATACAGGCGGCAGAAGGATTTTCTCGTGTTCACAGAGCTGAACACTCCAATCTACACTCTGTTCGGAAAGTGTGTGGAAATGCTGACCGGCGTGAACATGCCGGATGAAATCGTGCCGGAAATTCTTGCTCGACTTCCGGCTAAGTCTCTCGGCCGCTTCAAAACGGTCTCGAAACCCTGGCGTGCCCTAATCTCCGACCCCAAATTTATAAAAACCCATATCTCCCTCTACAACTCCCGGCGCCGCAGCAAAGTCCTTTACCTCTCCATGGAACAACGATCACTCGCCGTCATAGACTTTAATGGTGAACCACTCGTCTCCTCAAAGCTCAATTTCAATCAATCCCGCAGGTGGCTCCATCTTTACGGCTCTTGCAATGGCTTAGCCTTAGCCCTAAATTCGCGTTTTCAATTGATTTTGTTTAACCCCACGACTAAAGAGTGCAAAAAGTTGTCCAAACCCATAAGTGTAGACCTAAAATCTGATGTATTTACATGTGGGCTTGGTTATGATTCAATTACTGATGATTTTAAGGTTGTTGTAATTTCTGAATCGAAGGTCGTTAATGTTTACAGATTGAAGTCTAATTGCTGGTACATAGTTCAGGATCCCCCTTTTGATCGTAGCTCAGCTTTCTATTTTAACTATCCTGGTGTGTTTTTGAATGGCTGTCTCAATTGGTTTGGTTCAATTTCTTTATGTTCACCAATTACAGCCTTTGATTTGGCTGATGAAAAGTTTAGAAAAGTGGGACTCCCTTTTATACTTGGCATTCGGTCCGACATAGTTGGTGGGTTTGAGCTTAATCATGTAGATGGAATTGATTTCTGGATCGCGATGGAGTATGGGGTATACGAGTCTTCGACCAAGTTTACTGAGGAACTATATGCTTTACGTATTCATCCTTCAATTGTATTGGATGGTGATGAACTCATGTTGGTTATACATGGGAGAACAATTGCTTACAATTGGATAGAAAAAACATCCAGGGAAATAGTTATTCATGGACCATCTGCGGAAGAGGATTACAAGTGCACTTTTGTGGAGAGCCTTGTCTCGCTAGATGAACTGCATTGAGGGATATGATCGAGCCTCTATTGAAGCCATCAAAAGAAAAGATTCAAAGGTAATTCTAAGGCTTGCTTTAGGATTAAATATGCGTTTTCTTATATATTTGGTACTTAATCACTTTATTTCTTTTGCATAGATTGGCTATTAGGGTTGTGTCTTTGTTGGCTTGTAGTTGAACCCCGTGTAGTTATCACTCAAATAAGTTTTGCTAGTTGTTGAACCTGTAATCTTCTTGATGATGACATTCTTGACTGTAACATGGTAGGAGGCTTATTCTCTGTCATTTCATCAACTCATTGCATTATATATTTTAACAAAGCTAATTCGAGCCAAGCTGCTATTATTTTGTTTGAAGTGTTATCACAGTCAAGCATAGCTTGCATGTTGAGAACTTACGATCACTGATTGGCTTCTCCAACCCACCTTTTAGAGATCTATACAAACTAGTAAATCTACTATGTATATGTGTCATCCTACCGTTCTTATACCTGGGAAGTATTTCAATTGTTCTTTGGAAATGAAACCCGCACAACTTTGTCGAACCAAATGTTGAGGAACTATGGAAATACATGTTAACAAGATGTAGCTTGAATGTGAAACTTTCTAAATGCCCTATTAATCGTAGTCATCCATCTTACAAAAGGGGAGTTGTGACCGTATTTCACGCCCGACGACAGATCCTTTGAGTAGTGATTCCAAATTTGTGGACTACGTGAGTTTACTTTTGACGACTTGCCGTCCATGCCACACGACAAACCACCTGAACCCCATGTGCTCAACGTGTGATAAAATAGTGCCTAATATTAGGGTCGTGACACTCACTCCCCCTTAAAGAAAAATTTGCCCCGAATTTTAGGTATACTTACCTGAACGATCAAAAAAAGAAAATTACTTCTTACACATCTTAGATTACAACTTCCAATAGCTTCCTTGACGACATGATTCTTCTACACCTTTTCACAACCCGACTATTCTAGGATTTCAATTCCCGAACATGCAATTCTAATAACTCTCAAAGGTTCTTTCACACAAGTTAAATCCTCTTGAATATCATTGGTTGAAGAACTCCGCACAAACAAAGTATTATAAAGATAACTAAGGTTAAATAGACTTCTCAAGTTGAAAAGAAATCCAGCATACAACACGCAATCTATTCTCAAGAATCTAGATAGTATTCTCTGTCTGCCCAATGGTCTGAGGTTGAAACACATCACTGGAACTCAGTTTGGAACTCAATTCCTCACACAAAACTTCCCCAAAATAGCAATGAATCACAAATCCCTATTTGATAAAATGTTGATTGGTATTCTACGGAATCAATCAATTCTCTCGCCTAAACAATTGCTAACTTCTCCATCACATACTTCGTTGTTATAGGTAGAAGATGAACCGGCTTGACCCCTCTATCCACTATACTAAAACACACCCATCTTTATTGACGTCAAAGATAGTCCAGTTACAAGCTCCATCGCAAGGCTTTCCCATTATAATCTTCTAACCCATCTTCAAATCTTGATACATCTTCGAACTTTCCGGATGAATTGCAACTCTAGATTTATGGTCTTCCTCTATAACTGGTCTTTTAATCCCTTGCAAAGACGGTATACAATTTCTGCCGTTGAAGGTTAAAGTTCCATCCTTATTCACTACAAAATCCTCGGTCTTCCATCTTGAAACTGTCTGATAATCCTCTTAACTTCTGAATCAATTTGTTGAATTTCCTTAAGGTCTCCATATAATATAGGTATAGCTTGAACATTCGCAATAATATCTCACCTTGCTACTCAAAGGATATACATGTTGACACATAAGCCTTTCGGCTAATCGCATTTGCAATCATATTAACTTTCCCGGATAGCAAGATATAACACAATTAAAGTCTTTTAGTAATTCCAACCCTCGACTCTGCTTATTGTTAAATTCCTTCCAAGCAACAAATATTTTAAACTTTTATGATTGGTAACACATCTCAGATTTAGCTTCATATAAATAAGATTTCCACTTATAGAACACAATAATCTCAGTCACATCCAAATTGAGAATAAGAAAATTTTGCTTCGTCTGTTTCACTTCCTCTAAACATAAGTTATCACTTTCCCATTTTGCATAATATCACAACCTAACCTTCCCTTGATACGCAATAAAAATTCACAAAGTTCTCACATCCATTAGGTAGATAAGGATCGGATCTATAATCAATCTATTCTTCATCTCTACCAATATGATTCACCATTCTTGCATCTTACACCCTTGATACATTCTTCAGAGTTAACTTAAATCAACGATATTACATTTCTCAAGAATCCATTGATAATCCTTCGGTAGCAACTTGCCAACCCAGAAATCTACGAACTTCTTTCACTAACGAAGGTTGATTTCATTTTACCACAGTCTTAGTCTTCGAAAGATCCATGGTAACATTTGAGATTAAGACTCCAAAATTTGAAATCTTCTCGAGCCAATTCACCCTTTCTAACTTCGCAAACAATAGCCTCTCACAAAGGACCATTAACACAATTCGCAAATGATTTTCATAATCTTCTCGGAACATGAATTAAACAAGGATGTCATCCATAATACTTTCCACAAAGCCATCAAGATAATGATCAAAATTATGCTCATCATAACCATAAACAAAATCGATACCATTCTATAAGGTGTTGTTGATATAGGCATTGAACCCGACATTAAATCAATACGTAATTCCACGTCCCAATCTAGAAACATATAATACTTCACTGAAAGCACCTCTACAATTTACCCACAACCAACACATGGAATACTCCGATGGAAACACATTTACCATTTATTCATAATTAGCACATAAAATTTTTCAAAGGACTTCTTACCCAAGTCTACCACATAACAATTAACCTTCACACTTTTTAACCAAAATTTTTTGCCTTTAACGCATATATAAAATGAATACCACATAAAGGCTCATCTATATCAAGTACAATTATAGGCAGATCAGGTATAGAAAAGGAGACTCGCTTCTTACGATAGTCTATCAATACACAACAACTACTTAACCAATCCAGGTCAAGTATACATCAAAATCACAAATTGGTAATCATACCAAATCAACTGGCAATACATGCTCAGCCATAACCACATCACACTTGTGGTGAATCAAAGAAAATTTGAGGTACTCTCTCATAAGAGCAGAAACCTCTAACACATAACAAATCTTAAGCAATATATGCCACATGAAAGCAAAATGCAATGCCAATCATGCATAAAATGAACCGGGATCTATAAAAGTATGACCCCTACTTCTAAGACAGGTATTATACCTCTAAAGACCGCTGAGGAATCTATTCCACCAAGACTCAAAACAAAGACTCAACCTTAAACATTCTCTTTTGGATTCCCTTCATTATCTCATTTCATTCCATCTCTTTGCCCCCTTTGACCTATACCCGAAGCTAGCCTTTGATGAAATTTAGGACAATTTTTCTTGTAGTGCCCCATTTCTCCACAATTCATGCACTTCCCTTGCTTGCTCCAACATTTATCCTCGGAATGACCTATCCTCTTACAATAACCAAATACAATCCCTAGCTGACTTAAAGTCGGACGAGTTGTCGGAGCCGCCACATTTCCTCCTGTCGCTATCTCCGGTGCTAACCCCCTTTGTTGCTCTCTACTCTGTCCAGAACCTTGGCCTTGGAATTTCTGTTTACTTCCACTTCCACCCTCAGATCTACCCCGGTGTTCTTCAATATCATTCTCTATCCGATAAGCTCTATTCACCACTGCTTGGAAATCTGTGAAGTCGTGTGTCAATAACTGTTTCCGAAACTCCAGCCTTAACCCTTTCACGAATCGGTATACCCGTCTCTCTTCTTCCGGCACCAAATGGGGACAATATCGAGCTAACTCGTAAACTTAGCCGAGTCTGCGCCACAGCCATTGTTCCTTGCTCCAGCTTTTAGAAATTCTACCTCCTCTTGTCTCTTGTCACCATCGGAATAAAGTAATCCGGAACTTGCGTGTGAAGTTCTCCCACGTATGCGGTGTATGATCTCGGTCCCAACTGTCTTTGACTATATGCCACTAATGCTCCCTTGGTCCCTCTAACTCAAGGCTGCGCATCTCACCTTTTCCTCATCCGGGCTCTCCATTGCTGCGAAGATCTTGTTCATTGCTTCAAGCCATCTCTCCGCCTTCACAGGATCGGGGTCTCCATTAAAGCTTGGAGGTGCCATCTTGACAAACTTTTCCAAACTATGCCCATGTCTGCCCTCTTGATGCTGCTGTGCTTGCCCTTGTGTTGTCATATTCTGTAAGAATACCCTAAACATGTCCATCATTCCAGCATTCAGATTGTCATTACCCCCGGCATTACCAACATTACCCTGAGCCTGATGCTGATCATTTTCATTCCCAGCCATTAGAACAACCACCTGCATCAAACACTCGGCGTAAATTATCACACACTCCCCCTTAAATTAGACCTCTACCCTTAACCTCTAACGAGGCTCTGATACCAACTGTGGGCACCCCGACCCGGAACCTAACACTTGTCCCAAGTTGGAGAGGCCCAAACTAAGACAGACCACCTGGAAATTTAAAACTTTTAACTTAACTTGAAAATAACTAAACTTTAACAATACTATTCAAGATTTAACTTGAATCATCCCCACTTGGAGGAACAACGCATAAACCAACTTTGCAACCATACTTAAAAAGATACACAATGGTTTAAGTTACAAAAGATCCCAAATAAATCTTTACAAAAGGTTTTATATAAACAAACTCCAACAAAGGAGTAACACCAAAATACAACCATACATCCCATCTAAGACATAACGTACCCAACAACCCAAAAGGCACGTACAAACTCCTTCCCGTCCTCACTGGTCGGGTCCTCCTGTCTCAGTCCGATCTAAAACATTAATGGGAGAAGGGTGAGAATAAATCTCAATAAGTTATTATGAATGCAACAATATGCCAAGCAAGATGCAACACATAACAAGGTACATCTCACACATAGGTAAAACAGTAAACACCTTTCGTTACCTCTGTTTACCTTTCCGTCTGAATCATAAGTTGTACCATGGCGAGAGTAAAACTCCACTCATTTGTGAATGCATTTTCACCTGAATCAATATCATATAACGGAGAGAGCTATTGTAATAACTCCTCTCTTGTGAACTGCATAAGCATATTCACATCTTATAAGACCCGTTTTTCAGGGAAGATATAAGACATCAGCATTTCTATGAACTGACTGCACATATCCATAGAAGCTGAACCCCAGTCTGTGGCCACAGAGGGGGAAAGGTCACAGATATAATGTAATCTGAGCACCTTATGGAACAATTTCTCATAAGTGATCGTATTCCATTATACCCCCAAATATCAGCTGATTAACACATATTCAAGCACATAATAGTTACTTGAAAAGAATCCACCAAAGGGATAATAAAATAACAACATGGTAAATCATACTCATGTTCAAATCAATACCATAATGTAACATTTATTTCATACACCATTTATATCATAAACCATAGATATGAACTCAAGTAAGATCACAAGGCATCATAAACCAGCCCTACATGATCAATGTGCAACAATATATAACCTCTATAAAGGTCCAAGATCAATTACCAAGTTGGATTCACTTTGGTTAAGTTACAAATCAAGACTGCCAAGCATTTTCCGAACAATATTTAAAGTACTTCCACTATTCCATTTTAACCAAGTAAGACACCATTATGTAGCTAAAGTGTTCTACTTTAATCTAAGTTAAAGATGGTTCACTTTGGTTCTTGTTTGAATAGGTTTCCAAGCCTTTGAAAATGATTCAGAGACTGCAGGGTAGGGCACGACTCGTGCCCCAGGGCACAACTCGTGCCCCTTAAACACCCCATCAGATACACTCGTCCCAGCATAGGCACGACTTAGGCCAAATCCAGGGGACGACTCGTGCCCGACTCGTGCCCCAGAGCATGAGTCGTGCCCTCTGTCCAGAATTCAGAACATAATTTCAACAACATCAGCAACCTCACCAAATTGACATGTACCATGTTTTACTCTGTTTTAAGTTGATACAATTCATCACCAAACATTAATAAACCATTCCCAAACTATTCCATACCATTTCCAACTAATCCAACACCAATCCCACATCATTTAGTACCAAACTTCATATCAAAGTTCCATGCAATTACATCTTTTAACCCATTAACACCATAAACTTACCTATAACCATTTTTCTTGCTACTACAACAACCAACCCATAACCCATTCAATTAAGCTTTTCCAAAATAGTTCAAACTCAATAAAATTTGTTTCAAAACACCAAAACTAATTTAGAGAACATCCATAACAACTAAAATCAAAGGATGAACAACTATTGAAGGAAAATCATAATAACTTACCTAAATGGTGAAAAATAGAATATTTATTTGACCGGATAGATGCGCTCCTCTCGCCACCACGAACAATAATCCGCACTTGGTTTTGAAAACGGAGAAAAAATGAAGGGTGTGGATTTTTTTATAAGATGGAGTTTAGGGTTTGCTTCTCTTTTCCATGGAATGGATTTTTTGAAGAAGAAAGAAGTACTGAGCAAAGTAAGAATGATTTTCCTTTTATTAAATTCAAAGGATAATTATCATATTTTACACTAAGGCCCCTCTAAGAACCTAAAGATTAAAACTAACAACTTTAACTATTCCAATTTACAATTAAGCACCTCAACACATATAGTCATTTTATTAAAAATTTCCAAATATTATAAAATCATTACACACTTTATACTTCATTCCAATTAGGCCCTTTAACATTAAAATTAATTCCTTTTCATCCTAACTTCACCAAAATTGTTAAAAACATAATTGAACACATAAAGTCAACTAGTAGCATAAAATGCATCAAATGGAATATTACCACCCGAACCCCACGTGCTCAACATGTGATAAAATAGTGCCTAATATTAGGGTCGTGACAACCACCACCATCACCACCACGACCACCACTACTACCACTACCACTACCACCACTACTACCACTACCACTACTACCACTACTACTACCACTAATACTACTACTACCGCTACTACCACTACTACCGCTACTACCGCTACTACTATCACTACCACTACCACTACTACCACCACCACCACTACTACCAGTACCACTACCACCACTACTGCTACCACCACTACTACCACTACCACCACTACTATCACTACTACCGCTACTACCACCACTACTACCACTACTACTACCACTACCACCACCACCCCCACCACTACTACCACTACCATCACTACTACCACTACTACCACTACCACTACTCCCACCACTACCACCACTCCCACCACCACCACCACTACCACTACTACTACCACTACCACCACCACCACTACCACCATCACCACCACCACTACTACTACCACCACCACCACTACCACGACCACCACTACTACCACTACTACCACTACTACCACTACTACCACTACCACCAGTACCACCACTACTACCACTACTACCGCTACTACCACTACTACCAATACTACTACCACTGCTACATATTCCACCTTTTCTCAAACTAAAAAAATATCATATATATACAAGATATCTTAATTCCTAATTTGTATTTTGATAATGCTATAGACAGATTCTTTTCACTTTACTTCTGATTTAAGGATCCAATTTGAAATCAGATAAATAAAAATTTTCTCCATCTAACTTGAACTTGAAGACGCTTATACTTTGGTACGAAAAAAATTGCATGTCGTATCAATCAAGAGTTATGAGAATATTTTCTTTTTTCCGATCGTTATAAACCTTTCCAAACGAGTAAGTGTTCATTTTGTAATGAATACGAAGTTTATTATTCAAAATAGGGACTATGCCCGATAAGTTCTAAAAAAGTTTTATAATGCCCGATAAGTTCTAAAAAAATATTTTATTATACATAATATAACATGAAAACTTATGGGGCATTTTAATACAATGAGGAACTTAGTGGGAAGTGATTTGTTCCAAAAAGAACTTATGGGGCATTTTAAAAAATAATAATAATAATAATAAAATATAATAATAATAATAATAATAAAATAATAATAAAATAATAATTATAAAATAATAATAATAATAATAATAATAAATAAAATAATAATAATAATAATAATAAAAATAAAATAATAATAATAAAATAATAGAAATAATATAAATAATAATAAAATAATAATAGTAATAATAATAATAATAATAATAAAGACTAATATAATAATAATAATAATAATAATAATAATAATAATAATACAAACTCTTTCTTCCGCATTTTTCCTCATTATCAACAACCCACTGGTGGAATGGGAATGAACAAAAAATGGAGGAAGAAACTCTCCATTAATAATAATAATAATAATAATAATAATAATAATAATATTAATAATAATAATAATAATAATAATAATAATAATAAAGACTAAAATTATAATAATAATGTCTAAAATAATAATAATAATAATTATTATTATTATTATTATTATATTATTATTATTATTATATTATTATTATTATATTATTATTATTATTATTATTATTTTATTATTATTATTATTATTATTATTATTATTATTTTAGTATTTTATTATTATTATTATTAATTTTTTATTATTATTTTTATTTTTATTATTTTTATTATTTTTATTTTTTTATTTTTTTATTTTTTTATTATTATTATTATTATTATTATTATTATTATTATTATTTTAAGATTACTATTATAATTATATTTTTTATTATTTTTTTAATTATAATTATAATTATTATTATTATTTTATTATTATTATTATTAATTTTTTTATTATTAATTTTTATTTTTATTTTTATTATTTTTATTTTTTATTATTAATAATGCTTATGACTTATAATGAGGAAAAATGGGGAATAAAGAGTTTGTAGTATCACAACCAACTGAATGTCCATTTTACCATTTGCGTCGCACGTGGCAAACATTTTTAACGAGAGTTAGTTTTTTAACAAAATTTACATTGAATTGAGACAAAATGTTAATGTGAAAAAAAATACTAAAAATTCAATGTTGAAAATCAAATTACAACAGTTGGTAAATATTGGGTAACCAAAATGCAATTTGCCCAAAATTCAAAGGGTTGTAATCTGAAACCCTTTCCTTTCCTCCTTTCTCATTCCACGAGACTAATCTAGAAACCCTTTCTCGCTCTTCTGATCTCTCTCATCCCAAACCCTTCCCGCCGCCATCCGTCTCCCCATCGCCTCTATCCCTCCCACAATCTCCCCACCGCCACCCCTCTACCATCTCCCCACTGCCCCTTCCCTTTCCAGAATCCCTTCCCATTTACATTATTCATTTTAGAAGCCCAATAAAAATTCCCCTAATTTAAAACCCTAACCCCCTCCTTCCTCTTCTGCCATTTCCCCAACACCACCCGCAGCCATACGGAACGGCGAGAGAAAGATCGAGCGGATGAATACTAACCACTCTCCAATGCTATCAAACAGACCCTCCGAGATTTCACATTCTTTCACTCTGTTTTCAAAGAACAACGACAGCCTATGGACGGCAGTGGACAATCAAGGACATCGTATTCTTACTCAAATCTATTCAATCTTGAGGTATTCGACTTCTTTTCCTTCTTAAAGAAAGGTTTGTTGGTACAAGCTGATTTATGTTGTCTGATTTTTCGGTTTTAGGGTTTTTAATTTGGGGGATTTGTGTGTGTGTTTTTTTTTAGATTTTTTTTCTTATTTATTTGGTATTTATGTTAATTCAATTAGCTTAGACTTATGTTCTGTGGAGGAGCTAGCAGATCTAAAGTCACAGCTAGAGGTTAGAGTGGGTTATTCAACATCCCCCATTACAAATTAAATTTCTCTTATATGCTGAACTATTTGTCAAATTTTTAGCAAGAGTCACTCTTGAGGCAGCAAGAGTGACAACAGTTAGTGGAGGAGCAATTCCGTATATCTGTCCTTATTTCTGAAAAGCAGGAGTTGGAGGGGAAGCTTATAACTTTATCGCAAATGGCATCAGGTGACCATAAATTTAATAATATATGAAGTACCGAAAAACCAGTCAAACTCATTTGAAAAAAATAAATATAAAATGGTGAGTTCTTGACAATTAATCAGAATCATAACAACTGAGCATAGAGGTAAAGCTTAATTGAACTTGAATGAAGTAATCATGATTTTTAATTGTCCTTGCGTTGATCTATTTTGCACACTAAATGAAGTATTCATGACTCTGTTTTCAGTTTTTTATTTTAAATATATATATATAAAATCTTTGCATGTTTTGTTTTCTTTTTTGCACTATTTCAGATCATCCAACGATTTGCTATAGTTGATCTCTCAAACTTCTACCTTGATGCTGCCAAAGATCGGCTTTATGTTGGGTAATTACTCACTTTGCATGATTCAAAACAGGGGATCGTTTATCCAAATATTTTCATTTTGCTCTCTCTTTTTGTGTTACTATTTGATTATCTTGTATTGTTGATTTAATTTTAGTGTGAGAAAGTGCAACAGAAAACATTAAATATGATGGAGCAAAATTTTGTCTTGCTTCATTCCAATATTGGCGGTATTTACTTGCTAGCTTGATGGGCCAGTTTTTGTGAGTTTTCACAATCTTCGGACCAGCAAGATTATCCTCAGGCTGGACTACCACCTAAATATAATTTAGATTTGAAGTAGTTACTTACTGAACTGACATAATCCTGATTAATATGGCAATTCTTGCACCAATTGTGATATGCTAAAGAGCTTAAGAGGAAACAAGATCATGCCTATTCCCTTGATTCTCATTTAAACCTCAAGCCCTGCTCGTGCACTTTCAGAACTGTTCTCTATTTTTAGAGAATGTTGTACAGCAACATTCCAATGTTCACTTGTAGTAAAATATTAGATCTTATCTTGAATTAATACACTGCTTTAGCTATTTTGAATGATAACGAAAATCAGTTCTGAAATACTAACAGAGAAGATAATCAGTATCTACATGGAAACAAAGAGAAGTCATTTAGTACTCGGGTGCTCCTAATGATCACTTGTCAAAGTGGAATAGGATTTCAACAACAACAACAACAACAACAACAAAGCCTTAGTCCCAAAATAATTTGGGGTCGGCTAACATGAATCCTCATATGTTATCGTGAAAAAAAAAATAATAATAATAAATAAAAAAAATTAAATTAAATTAAATTAAATAAATAAAAATAAAAAAAAAAATAAAAAATAAATAAAAAAATAAAAATAAAAAAGTAAAAAATAAAAAAATAAAATAAAATCAACCCCCCACATGGATTTTTGCCCTCCACTCCGGCCTCTTCAACACCATACTTTCATCCACTTCAAGTAAATTCATATCATTTTCAATTACTCTAATCCTAGTTTGTTTGGGTCTTCCCCTACCCCTCGCCATTTTCTCATTTCTCCACTGCTCCGGCATCCTAACTGGTGCATCACTCGGTCTCCTTCTCACATGTCCATACCACCGTAGACGATTTTCCCTCATTTTATCCTCAATGGGCGCAACTCCTACTTTACCTCTGATCACCTCATTCCCCAACCGATCCTTTCTTGTATGATCGCACATCCATCGAAGCATACACATCTCCGCCATTGAAGGGAAAGAAATTATATGCCATTGAAGGCATATTAAGTATTTGATGTTCTATGTCTAAAGGCGCCTACGTGGGTCAGCAAATAATTGGTTTAGGGTTAACTTCTGCCGGTAATGAAATGAGCAACCCTGGTCAAAAGGTTTGTTTGGTGATCCTGAAACAGTCTCCTCTTTCTTGCTTTTACCCAAAGAAGAAAAGACCTGAAGTTTGGATTTGATTCTGCAAGTGATTAAAAGCCCAAATAATGTCTGTAGTTTGCTCAATTTTGATGCTCACATCCTATTAGTGTAACTAAAAAGGTTTAGGAAACCTAAGTCCATCTCATGCCTAGTATATTGTTGAATTGCATCTCATTCACTGTTTTTTTGGAAATGGATCATTTATATTTTTTATGGTAGATAACTCTGTACCTAGTTGCAAAGTTTGCTGTCCAAACATTTGAAGAGGGGAATCCTGTATGATTTAAGAATTCCAAGTGCTCTGTGGCCACTGTCTACTACATCTCGAGCCGTTTTTTATTCTACTTATTTAGGTGGCATGTAGTACTGAAAGAACCGTGGGTTTTTACGATTTTAGCATTTGTATTTTTTCGAGTTGGGTGCAGAATGAGATTATTAGCTTGTTAACTGCAGAACTTTTGGGTGATCATTCATCAATAACTGGACTGCATACCCTAGATCTAATCTAACTACATGATGTTCACTTGGACTTCTCATGTTGGAATTTTCAACTCCAAAAAAAAAAAAAATTGATTATTCTTTTATGTAGTCCGAAATATATACTCTTCAATTAGATTGAGTAGACTTTTGTAAGTTGATATTTTTCAGGGGTACTTCAAGTTTTACGAGGAGAAGTTGTCAAACAGTTCTTGCAGCACATCTACTTTCCATTGTGAAGTTAGTTGCTCCAATACTGCCTCACTTGGAGAGTATGAAAACACAGTTGTTACCAAGTAATGAATCTTGTTGTTCCTGATTTTGTGAGCCCATTGATTGCAAAGGATGCGAATAGTGCACCGCATATCAGCGAACAAATTGGACTGTCTGGTGAGACAATTAATCAGGTACTTTCTTTTTCTCTCCTAGTTGGTTCTAATGAATAAAATGGCAGCAAGAATTGATAGTGTTTACAATTTGGCCCTAATTTACCATTTTGAGTTAAGCAATAGGTTTGTGGTCTAAAATGAGAAGTAAAACAGTTTTCTTTCATTTTCATATAGTGTGTATAATTGTGTTTCAATTTAGACCTGATTTACCATTTTGATAGTTTGAAATTTCACAATCACATGATTCAGTCCCTATTTTCTTTTGTTACTTCATGTGATGGTTCAGTGAACTGATGTTCAACTATTAATCTGTTCATGGTGTCTTAGTATATGTAGTAGTCATGTATTCCTTACTCAATAGTGACAAAAATGTAGAAGTGGGTAGCTGCATATCATATGAGTTATATCATATGAGTTGACACCACTTGCTTTATTTTGTAGTTCTAATCCTCTATGTTTTAACTTGTAGGTACATGATGAGCTAAATGGATATGAAGAATAATCAATGAGATGGTGGAGCCTATTTTTTGTTTTTACATCATTTTGTGGGTTGTAGTTAAACTAGAATTGTTATCGAGAGATGTAACATTATAAAATTATGTTGTTTGGGTTTTGGGCATGAAACTTGTTAGATCATGTTACTTGTGTCTTTTTAGGCACGAAACATGAAATGTTACTTTTTATATATTTAATTATTTACTGTCAATATCATCTTTTATTATTTATTGAATATTATCATTATTATATTATATTAAAATATTAAATTAATATTATTATTATTATTACCTATATGTAGGTCGTTGCATCAGAAAAGGACTGTTGCTTTATTTCACCTAACAAGTCGTTGCATTAAAAAAAAAATCCTAACAAGTCGTTGCCTTAAAAAAAAATCGTTGCTTTATTTTACCAAATGAGCCGTTGCATTATATATCATTATCGTTGCATTAGAGAATTACCGTTGCATTATTTCACCAAATGGCCCGTTGCATTAGATGTCACTCTAATGTAACATAAAGAAAATGTCATTGCATTAGATTAGTTCTGACGTTGCATTAGAGCTAATGCAACAAGGATTGGTCTCTATGACAACAAATTTAGGCATTGCATTAGGCTTTAAATGTAGTAGTGGCCCTAGTCGGCCATGGTTGGAAATCAACTTTCTCCACCCACAATAAGATTGTAGCCGAACAAAGGTTTGTCGTTAATTTCACCATTTCTTTTGTCAATTCAGGTCGTGTTTTCTAGGATAATTATTTAGTGCATTAACACTTGGATATTTTTTTTGTGTTTTTGTTTCTTGATTTTCTATGGTGCATTCCTTGACTGCTGGGAAATATCTTTTAGCCTTTCCAAATTTTGGAAATATATCCTAAAATATTATTTTTAAGTAATTCTCAAAAAAAAAAAAAACCGGCTTCACCGTGTAACAGGGCAATGGAGGTGGGAATGAAGGTGGAGTGGCGGGAAAACGTAGCGGTTCTCAAAACGGGTGTAATGCCCGCTATAAGATTTGACGAGAAAAGGAAGCGTAAATGTTGGTTCAACGGATTTTCGGTTACTTATGGAAGTCCTGAAGTGATGAAAAATTACGATCTGAATATGTTGCCGATTTTGGAAATGGTGAAGCATTACCAGCTGAAGTGTTGTACGACTGTTGAAAAATAATGGATGAGGAAATGGTTGCTATACCGTGGAAGAAAAGGGGACATTTTGTTGATTGATAATTTGAAAGTCCTTCATTCCAGATTGGCATTGATTAAGCCATCTCGCTCCATACTAGCTTCGCTTTGCAAGTGAACGGCCTCCCTCCGTTAAGTTAATAATATGGGTTGCATTTGTCAATATTGTAACTCAAATCCACTGAATTTGAATTCAAAATGAAACATTAGATTTTGAGATAAAGACAATTCTTAATTATGAAATTGCCTATCAATACAAGTCAAGCAACTCATTACAATCTTATAGTACGTAGTTGTGAGAGAGAACTCGAATGTGTAACAATAACCAGATGAGTTTAGATCTAAAGCCGGCGATGACGACCAACGGAGGCAAAGTCGGCCACATCGATGATGCTATAAAACTCGGGAGCACACCCTTTGAATCTGGAAAAGTGGGTGGTAAGAAATGGGAGAGCTGGCTTGATTTTTGTTAGCGTCGGTTGTTAGACAAAATCTTACAAAATCACAAAAGAGAAAAGATTACAATATAATAAATGATACAAAATCACAAAAGAGAAAAACCGTAGGTTGATATTATTTATGTTGATCGAGTCGTGTGTAACACACTCCCTTAATACAAATTCCCCCCCCCCACCGTGTTGTGCTTGAGCTTGTTATGGACGTTTGTCTCCCATTATAAAACGGACGGATCGGACTATTATTTTCCGGCGAATTGAAGCAATGCTTATACAAAATCAACATACCATTGTATACAATTGTAGGAGGCCAAAGAAAGAAGAATAACAAATTGCAAAGGGAGAAGATGAAGATTGATGGAAAAAGTTATTTTCATTTGTTGTGGGTTTCTTTAGTTATAAATTCAACAACCATGTGATAAATTACCAATTAATCATTTTATTAATATAAGAGTCATTATCTTGTATTCATGGGGTTTAATTCCACGACTTGTAACCCCAAAACCCATGTTAATGATCCCAATTAATCCCTTAATTAATTTGGAAATCATGGCATATCAATAGTGTGGTTAAATTCTAAAAGTTTGCACTTTCAACCCACCAACTTTGAGCTATCATATCTTTCTCATTCAATCTCAAATTGGACAACTAGATATATCATTTCAATGTTCACATGAAGTAGAACATGAACCCACAATAATATTTGTCAAACGACAAACGATTCATGTAATAAAAATACACAATTTCCTTCATACACAACTGAACGGTATAAACTGAAGTACGAATGTGGATCCGTAACCGGGCAAGGCCTAATGGATTGGGCCCAAAATACAATTCATACAAGTCTCAATTACGACAAAGGGAGTGGCCCTTCCCTACCTTTGCTCATATTGCCTCCTCGTCATTCCCCTATGTCGACCTAGACATAGCAGGTGCATAATGGCTAAGGCCCAACTAGGGAGTGGCCCTTCCCTACCTCTTCTCTTCGGCATCATCAAAGCCGATCAGGCAACACAAGCCAAGGAAGACTCCTCACCGGCACACGTGCAAATTGTTATTTACCAATCCTACTCAAAAAAGGAATGTGAACAGTTATAATCCTCTTAGGATTATAACCTTACACTACAAGGAAAACCGGATTTAGAGACGGAAATTTAGAGACGGACGAAATCCGTAGCTAATTTGGCGACAGATTAGAGACAGAACCAAAAATCAGAGACGGATTCGGATTCCGTCTCTAAATTAGAGACGAATTCAGATTCCGTCTCTAATTCAGAGACGGAATATGAATCCGTCTCTAATTCAGAGACGGAATCTGAATCCGTCTCTAAATTAGAGACGGAATCCGAATCCGTCTCTAATTTAGAGACGAAATCTGATTCCGTCTCTAATTTAGAGACGGATTCAGATTCCGTCTCTAAAATTTAGAGACGGATTTTGTATCTGTCTCTAAAATAGAGACAGATTCAGAATCCGTCTCTAAATTAGAGACAGATTCAGAATCCGTCTCTAAATTAGAGACAGATTCGTAATCTGATCTCTAAACTTTAGAGACGATTTTAACCGTCTCTAATTTAGAGACATATTTTTGAATCCGTCTCTAATTTAGTGACGTGATTCAACATACTGTCTCTAAAATTTAGAGACAGATTTAGTATCCGTCTCTAAATTTGACTTTTCTTCTATATACTTTCATTTGTTTAGTTTTTTTCTATCTTTTTTTATATAACTTTTTCTAAAAAAAACCACTAATTAACAAAGGCTAAAATATTGTTTTCTAGTCAATAAAAAAATTTTAAAAAATAAAAAATAAATCTAGGGTAGTCCGTCCCTCTTTTGACTTTTCTTCTATATACTTTCAATTGTTTAGTTTTTTTCTATCTTTTTTTATATTACTTTTTCTAAAAAAACCACTGATTAACAAAGGTTAAAATATTTTTTTCTATTCAATAAATTTTTTTTAAAAAAATAAAAAATAAATATAGGGTAGTCCGTCCCTCTTTTGACTTTTCTTCTATATACTTTCATTTGTTTAGTTTTTTTCTATCTTTTTCTATAACTTTTACTAAAAAAACCACTGATTAACAAAGGCTAAAATATTGTTTTCTAGTCAATAAAATTTTTTTAAAAAATAAAAAATAAATATAGGGTAGTCCGTCCCTCTTTTGACTTTTCTTCTATATACTTTCATTTGTTTAGTTTTTTTCTATCTTTTTTCTATAACTTTTTCTTAAAAAAACCACTGATTAACAAAGGCTAAAATATTGTTTTCTAGTCAATAAATTTTTTTAAAAAATAAAAAATAAATATAGGGTAGTCCGTCCCTCTTTTGACTTTTCTTCTATATACTTTCATTTGTTTAGTTTTTTTCTATCTTTTTTCTATAACTTTTTATAAAAAAAACCACTGATTAACAAAGGCTAAAATATTGTTTTCTATTCAATAAAATTTTTTAAAAAAATAAAAAATAAATATAGGGTAGTCCGTCCCTCTTTTGACTTTTCTTCTATATACTTTCATTTGTTTAGTTTTTTTCTATCTTTTTTCTATAACTTTTTCTAAAAACCACTGATTAACAAAGGCTAAAATATTATTTTCTAGTCAATAAAAATTTTTAAAAAAATCAAAAAATAAACATAAGGTAGTCTGTCCCTCTTTTGACTTTTCTTCTATATACTTTCATTTGTTTAGTTTTTTTCTATCTTTTTTCTATAACTTTTTCTAAAAAAACCACTGATTAACAAAGGCTAAAATATTATTTTCTAGTCAATAATTTTTTTAAAAAAATAAAAAATAAATATAGGGTAGTCCGTCCCTCTTTTGACTTTTCTTCTATATACTTTCATTTGTTTAGTTTTTTTCTATCTTTTTTTATAAAACTTTTTCTAAAAGAAACCACTGATTAACAAAGTCTAAAATATTGTTTTCCAGTCAATAAAAATTTTTTAAAAAAATAAAAAATAAATATAGGGTAGTCCATCCCTCTTTTGACTTTTCTTCTATATACTTTCATTTGTTTAGTTTTTTTCTATCTTTTTTTCTATAACTTTTTCTAAAAAAAACCACTGATTAACAAATGCTAAAATATTGTTATCTAGTCAATAAAAAAATTTTAAAAAAGTAAAAAATAAATATAGGGTAGTCTGTCCCTCTTTTGACTTTTCTTCTATATACTTTCATTTGTTTAGTTTTTTTCTATCTTTTTTTATATAACTTTTTCTAAAAAAAACCACTGATTAATAAAGGCTAAAATATTGTCTTCTAGTCAAAATTTTTTTTTAAAAATAAAAAATAAATATAGGGTAGTCCGTCACTCTTTTGACTTTTCTTCTATATACTTTCATTTGTTTAGTTTTTCTATCTTTTTTTGTATAACTTTTTCTAAAAAAATCACTGATTAAAAAAGGCTAAAATATTGTTTTCTAGTGAATAAAAAAATTTTTAAAAAATAAAAAATAAATATAGGGTAGTCTGTCCCTCTTTTGACTTTTCTTCTATATACTTTCATTTGTTTAGTTTTTTTCTATCTTTTTTTCTATAACTTTTTCTAAAAAAAACCACTGATTAACAAAGGCTAAAATATTGTTTTCTAGTCAATAAAAAATTTTTTAAAAAATAAAAAATAAATATAGGGTAGTCTGTCCCTCTTTTGACTTTTCTTCTATATACTTTCATTTGTTTAGTTTTTTTCTATCTTTTTTCTATAACTTTTTCTAAAAAAAATCACTAATTAACAAAGGCATAGAGATGAAAAACACTTTAAAAGTCATTTAGAATGCAGAAAAAAAAAAAAAAAAAAAAAAAACGAGGTAGCCGTATACCATTTTCACAAGATCGGGTCACATTCCTTAAAATCCTAAATAATGACACATAATTGTAACTCAATTTCCATTTGGATTTTGAGGAAAGTAATAAAGATGAAAAACACTTTAAATGTCATTTAGAATGTAGAAAAAAATTAAAAAAAAAATAAACGAGGTAGCCGTATACCATTTTCACAAGATCGGGACACATTCCTTAAAATCCTAAATAATGGCACATAATTGTAACTCAATTTCCATTTGGATTTTGAGGAAAGTAATAAAGATGAAAAACACTTTAAATGTCATTTAGAATGTAGAAAAAATTAAAAAAATAAACGAGGTAGCCGTATACCATTTTCACAAGATCGGGACACATTCCTTAAAATCCTAAATAATGGCACATAATTGTAACTCAATTTCCATTTGGATTTTGAGGAAAGTAATAAAGATGAAAAACACTTTAAATGTCATTTAGAATGTATAAAAAATTAAAAAAAAATAAACGAGGTAGCCGTATACCATTTTCACAAGATCGGGACACATTCCTTAAAACCCTAAATAATGGCACATATTTGTAACTCAATTTCCATTTGGATTTTGAGGAAAGTAATAAAGATGAAAAACACTTTAAATGTCATTTAGAATGTAGAAAAAAATTAAAAAAAAATAAACGAGGTAGCCGTATACCATTTTCACAAGATCGGGACACATTCCTTAAAATCCTAAATAATGGCACATAATTGTAACTCAATTTCCATTTGGATTTTGAGGAAAGTAATAAAGATGAAAAACACTTTAAATGTCATTTAGAATGTAGAAAAAAATTAAAAAAAAATAAACGAGGTAGCCTTATACCATTTTCACAAGATCGGGACACATAAAACCCTAAAAATCCTAAATAATGGCACATATTTGTAACTCAATTTTCATTTGGATTTTGAGGAAAGTCATAAAGATGAAAAACACTTTAAATGTCATTTAGAATGTAGAAAAAAATTAAAACAAAATAAACGAGGTAGCCGTATACCATTTTCACAAGATCGGGACACATTCCTTAAAACCCTAAATAATGGCACATAATTGTAACTCAATTTTCATTTGGATTTTGAGGAAAGTAATAAAGATGAAAAACACTTTAAATGTCATTTAGAATGTAGAAAAAAATTAAAAAAAAAATAAACGAGGTAGCCGTATACCATTTTCACAAGATCGGGACACATTCCTTAAAATCCTAAATAATGGCACATAATTGTAACTCAATTTCCATTTGGATTTTGAGGAAAGTAATAAAGATGAAAAACACTTTAAAAGTCATTTAGAATGTAGAAAAAAATTAAAAAAAAAATAAACGAGGTAGCCTTATACCATTTTCACAAGATCGGGACACAAAACCCTAAAAATCCTAAATAATGGCACATATTTGTAACTCAATTTTCATTTGAATTTTGAGGAAAGTCATAAAGATGAAAAACACTTTAAATGTCATTTAGAATGTAGAAAAAAATTAAAAAAAAATAAACGAGGTAGCCGTATACCATTTTCACAAGATCGGGACACATTCCTTAAAACCCTAAATAATGGCACATAATTGTAACTCAATTTCCATTTGGATTTTGAGGAAAGTAATAAAGATGAAAAACACTTTAAATGTCATTTAGAATGTAGAAAAAATTTAAAAAAAATAAAAGAGGTAGCCGTATACCATTTTCACAAGATCGGGACACATTCCTTAAAACCCTAAATAATGGCACATAATTGTAACTCAATTTCCATTTGGATTTTGAGGAAAGTAATAAAGAAGAAAAACACTTTAAATGTCATTTAGAATGTAGAAAAAAATTAAAAAAAAATAAACGAGGTAGCCGTATACCATTTTGACAATAACATCATTATTAGTCTTATTATTAAGTATTATTACTAATTACTATTTTCTTTAAAGATTAAATTATTGTATTAAAGTTTAAATTATTAAATTATTATTAATAAATTTAAAATAATTAAATTAATGAATATTATTATTAATTAATAATATTATTATTTTTGATGTTATGTATTATTACTAGTTATTATTAATATTATTATTAATTATATAATAATAGTTATTAATATATTCAATTATATAATTAAATAATTAACAATAATATCATTATTAGTCTTATTATTAAGTATTATTACTAATTATATGATAATGTTATCATTCTTGATATTAGGCATATTACTATAACTAAAATTTTGGGTAAATCAAATAAATGCATGTAAATATTTTAGTTAACTTTTTGTAAATTTCAGTAATAAAAAAAATCTAAAATATTTTTTCCTATTCAATAAAAAATAATAAAAATTTCTAATTATTATTAATACTATTATTAATATTATTACTGATTATATAATTAATATTAATTAAATAATTAATTAATATTTTATTAATAAATATTATTAATAATAAATATTATTATTCTTATTATTAGACATAAATATTTTAGTTAGTGTATAATATAGTGTGAAATAGATATAAGTAAGTGACGTGGCGTGGTTTGATTGGATTTCAACATTTCACGCGGATTATGGCTCAAGACAAAATCTGACCGTTCAATACCTTCGATCAAACGGACCATATTATTCCAACCATTACCAAACTCCCACTCCCTATTTCACTCCTCGTTTCTCTCTGTCTCCGTCATTTTGAAAATTGAAATCACAGAACACGGTTTCTCTCTCAGCCCTCACCGTCTTCTTCATTCAGCCTCCGCCGTCGCCGGCGCCATCAGAGATGCAGAGTCCTTCGCCCTCCGTCACTCTCTCTATTTCTCTCTCTATTTCACTCCCTTCAACAAACACAAACAGCCTCCACTACCATCCCCTCTTCCTCTCTCGTCTCCGGCGACGCGCAACGGTTCGCATTCCGTCTTCGCCGCGAGATCCGGTATGAAAACACTCCGTCTCTCCCTCTGTTTTGATTTCGCACGATTGTTTCTTCATCTCTGTTTTGATTTCGTTTTGATTGTAGATGGGGCTGCAGCGGTTACGGTGGTGAATGGTCGACGGGGATTTCGCACGATCTGGAGAATGTTCTGATTGTTTTGATTTCGTTTTGATTTCGTTTTGATTTCGTTTTGATTTCGTTTGATTGTTTTGATTTCGCACGATCTGGTGAATGTTTTGATGGTGGTTGTGAATGTAGGTGGTTTGATGTGGTTGTGTGATGGTGGTGAATGGCCGACGGTGGTGAATGGTCACGGTGGATGGCGGTGGTCGCTGGTGGTGAATATTGAGGACGGATTTGGGTAGAAAAGAAGTTGAGGGGGGCAAATTGTAACTTTGAATTGTCAAAGGACTGATTTAGAATTAATAAAATTAAGGGACTGATTTGAAAATAAAAAAAATTAAGGGATTGATTTGAGAATAAAAAAAATCAAGGGGTCGATTTAATATATATTTAAAAATATATATTAATATATTTTAAATATATATATATATTTAAAATATATTAATATATATTTTTAAATATATATATTTATTTTTTTAAAAAAAATTGTCAATTTAGCTACGAAAATATTTGTCGCTAAATGGTTCGAAAATAAAACGAGAATTTAAATAGAGACGAAAAATCTGTCGCTAATCCGTAGACGGTCATATCTGTAGCTAATTTAGATACGGACATATCTGTCTCTAATTTAGAGACGGACATATCTGTCTCTAAATTAGAGACGGACATATCCGTCTCTAAACAAATCCTACAAAACAGCGACGCCCAATTTAGCGACGAACCTGCACCCACGGAATAGCTACGGAAAAAATCCGTAGCTAAACACGATTTAGCTACGGAATCTTCATTTTAGCTACGGAATTTGCCGTAGCTAAAATCGATTTTCCTTGTAGTGTTATCTCACAAGAATTCTCATACAACAAGGACTGAACAAGAATCCTCCTTGGAGTAAAATCTTATCTCCAAGCATTCCTATCCAACAAGGATTATACAATGCTATGCATATATATACAAGCCATAATTCACATTATTTTGGTAATCTATCTTTTTACTCAAACTCTTTTCAATTGATTTCTCTCTCTCAAGGCAAATACTTACTCTCACGCCAGAGGCCTTCGCCGGTGAAGCCCCAGCTAAGTTTACGTGTTTGTTCATCTTTTTCAGGCTATTCAATCGTCAGGATTCAACCTGCTGCTGTATTTGGGTTGATCAAAACGTTTTGGCATCAACAACAACATATATTTTTCCAACAATCCCCCACATGAAGGAAATTAAGGACGAGTTTGGTGATAGAGTTCGACAGATGAAAACTTTCATTTGATAGGTGTAGGAATGCCCATTGAACCTTCATTTGTATAAGCATATTTACTCTACTCACAAGTCGATAGACGCGATGTCCTTGAATCATTATGCTTTTTGTGTAGCCGATCATATGATTGACATAAGTATCGTCCTAACATAGTTCAATTCTCATAGATATGTTCATTCATGACCCTGAACATTTTGCCTAGTTCTGTGAGACGGTCTAAGAATTGAGCCTCACACAATTCTCTTCGAAGCGGCCCCACTTCTCTCTCACATAAGTGATTTCTTAAAGGTAACCCATATTATCCCGCTCAAATTTTTGATGCGTATGAATCATTAAAAGCTATAGGCTTATCCTTGCCCTTTCGGGATGTCACTAATAGAAATGGACTTGGTGTTAATTCCCACACATTAACGCTACAAGTATTTTAACAGTTAGGTGGTCTTATTGAATCTAGTTCTTGGGATCTCCAGTCATCTATATTGGGTATAGGTTGGGTACCAAGAAAGCCATCAATTTTGTGGGTACTGTGAGTCCGGTCCCTTCCTTATTCCTCTCTCATATCCCAAATTCTTGTTTCTTAAGGGGTCAAGAATGAAAAGGGTGAGCCTAGGGTGAGTGAGTTTGAACTCCTGAAAGAGACCAAAACCCTTCTAGACAAGAAGCAAAGGTTTGTTGATCTGCCACTGGGAATTGAGTCTGAACATGTGAGTCAAGATGTGGCCACATCCAGTCACACATCTGAGGACTTTATCATTTCTCAAATGGAAGCTCTAGATGCTGAGATCACAGCTGCTGAAGCACTCTCCATAGCTCTCAAAGCAACTGATTGCCTCCCAGACTCATGTAGAGAATCTAAAGGCTTTTAAGGTGAATCTCCATAAATGGAAGACTACAATTTCTAGTCAAAAAGGGGGAAAAAAAGAAGAAGAAGAAGAAAAAGTTGCTGATGCAGCTGATGTTGTTCCTACTGATGCTGGTTGGGAAAGCTGGGAAGATGTTTGAACTCAGGGGGAGCTTGAAGCTTGATAATCTGGTTTAATTTTTCATGATTTGGTTGAACTATTGAACTGTTTGCTTGCTTGGTATTTTATTTTTACAATTGATATGGTCTGTAACCTCCTAAACATTGCTGGATGTTATTCTGTTAGGTTTGTTAAACTGCAATTTTTTGTTCTATCTAATCTCTATGCAGTTTTTGTGTGAATGTGTCTACACATCCTCACACACATCCAATTCAGGGGGAGGTTTGAATTCTGATGGACTTGGATACTTGATCTAATATTGCTAAATCTTTGTTTTGACCAGAAAGTCCAAAATAGGGGGAGATAGAAAGAGTGAAATTTTAGGAAATATTGACTTCCCTAGTTTGAATCCAATTGGTAAGTGGATTTTATGACTTTCCTATCAAAGATTTAGAATCATATTTGGAAAAGGACATTGTTAAATGTAAATATTTTTTATGTATGTAAATATATTGTGTTTTATTTAGACTAGGACTAATGTTACTAACAAATCTCTTTCCTTGTTAGTGTCAATCTTATGTTTTCTTGTAGGAGTTGGATTGCATCAAATAAGGAAGAGTTTGACTGATTAAAAGACTTCTCAAAGGATCCTATAAATACAAGACCATCAGCAGAATGGGAAGACAAGCATTGAAAATTCTTTGGAAGAGAAAATACTTTGTTCTTCACGGATTTTAGATAGACTTTTAGGTTGTGAATGCAGTTGTGTCTTACATCTGAACTCACATCTAGATTTCATTCAAGTTCTTTGTTCTTCTTCTGTTTAGAATAGGTTCTCCTTGAGAAAAGAAGATTGTTCTTGGTTTAGTAGTTGGTTAGAACTTGATTTAGTATTTTAATCTTTTTGTTTCACTTACTCTCGTTTTCTTCTGTAAAACAGATTTTTAATAGTGAAAACCTTTCTAGGCTTAAAGTCTTGTTTGCTGGGACAGAACCAGTAAACGTTTAATTCTTTGTGTTCTTTATTTTTATTCCGCTGCTTATTGTTGGATGTGTGAACAGTTGTAACTCAAATGGCCACGTAGGTATTACAAGAGTTTACTCAACTGCTGGGAGTCCTGGAATGTCAGAGTATCTCTGGCACTTGTCACATTTTCTAGCATAGGCTTGCGCGTCCTCCCTCAAGTTCAGCCAATAGTAACCTAGCGTGATGATCTTGTCAGCTAGGGTCCTGGCCCCCGGGTGTCCGCCGCAAACGCCTTCATGTACTTCGGCCAAGAGATTCTCAATTTCCTTCAGATAGACACACCTCAGCAGGAGCTTAGTGAAAGATCTTCTGTATAGGACTCCGTTCATCACCGTGAATCTAACTGACTTTTTCTTGACAAGCTTAGCCTGTGCTTCATCTTTCGGGAGTTGGCTCTTCTCGATGTAGTCTATGTAGTCATCAATCTAGCATCTCTCCTCTCCATCTAGGAGCATAACTTGTAGCCTCTCATAGGCGGGTTCTTCAGCAAAAATTACGTATGGATTGGAGTTGGACTCAGACACATCCATAGTGGCTAGTTTAGATAGAACATCCGCAATTTGATTATCTTCCCTGCCTATTTGACTGATTTCGAAGAACTCCAGCTTCCTTGTCATATCTAGGACCAGGTCCCTATAGTTAGTAAGTATAGATTTTGTGTGGTATATTTTCCCTTCACTTCCTTGACTACGAGTTAGGAGTCACAGAAAGCCGCAACTTTAGTTGCTCCATAAAAGGAAGCCAACTCGATGCCAAATATAAGGGCTTCATATTCAGCTTGGTTGTTGGAGGCAGGGAACTTGAATCTAATGATGTCCTGGATGGTGTGCTCTCCTTCCAGACTTGCTAGTATAACTCCAGCTCCGCTTCTTTCCTTTGTAGCTGAGTCATCTGTGTATACGACCCAACATTTGGATGGGAGCTCGATGGTTGATCCTTCTTCCTCCGGCGTTTTATGCTTTCGGGAGGTGGGGACGTGTTCACCCATGAAGGCAGTTTAGACCATGAAATCAACTAGAGGGTGCGCCAGGAGGGTCTTCCTTGGTTGGTACGTGATATCAAACTCTGTAAGAGCGATAGACCAATTGAGGAGACGTCCGGAGCTATCCAACTTGTGTAGGATTTTCTTCAATGGTTCATTTGTATACACCATGATAGGATGGGCAGAAAAGTAGGCACGTAGTTTCCTTGAGGCAATTACTAGCGCGTACGCTATCTTTTCCGCATTAAAGTATCTACTCTCCATGTCTGACAATGCCTTAGAGACATAATAGACTGGTTTCTGAGTACCTTCATCATTTCGGGTCGGATCAGTCCTGATCCGAATCCGATCCGAATACTAGAAAGCCATATCCGAATCCGATCCGATCCAAACTTACTTGATCCGAGCCTCGATCTGATCCGAAGCTGTAACTTTTTTTTTATTTAATCAATTTAATAGAATACTAGAAAGCCATATCTGATCTGATCCGATCCGAGACCGTCTGCCAAGAGAGAGAGAGAGAAAGAGGGCTGATGTGCAAGAGAGAGAGAGAGGGGGTAAAACCTAGATTTTTCCTTATATAAGGAAGACATAAATGCAAATTTAAAGAACATGAGGGGTAAAAATGAAAACAGTAAGGTTAATGAAAGCGGATCGGATCGAATAGGATATCGGATCGAATAATAAATTGAAGGAAATTGGATCGGATCTCGGATCGGCTCATACCTAAACCGAATCCGATCGGATCATGAAAAACCCTACCAAATCCGAAAATTTTGGATCGGATCACCCTTCGAAACGGATAGGGTTCGGTTAAATTGCCATCCCTAATCCCAAGTACTCCTTCAACTGGAGGAATGCCTCTGTACATTCAGGAGTCCAGGAGAAGCTCTTGGCCCCCTTCAAGACCTTGACGAAAGGCATTGATTTTTCAGCGGACTTGGCAATGAATCTCCCAAGAGCCGCTATTCTTCCATTGAATCTCTGAACCTCCTTGATGTTGGTAGGTTCCTTCATGTCAATCAGGGCCTTGATTTTTTCAGGGTTCGCCTCAATTCCCCTCTGTGATACCATGAAACCCAGGAATTTTCCGACAGTTACCCCGAACACACATTTTCTTGGATTCAGCTTCATGTTGTTGGCTCGAAGGTTGTTAATGGTTTCTTCCAAGTCAGGGCGTGACTGCCTTCCTTGGTTTTTATGACCATGTCGTCAATGTAGGCCTCCATGTTACGACCTATTTGCTCCCTAAAGACCTCATTGACCATACATTGGTATGTTGCTCCCGCATTCTTAAGCCCAAAGGGCATCATGATGTAACAATAGTTGCCTCCTGACGTTTGGAAGACTGTCTTCTCAATATCCTCCTCCACCATTTTTATCTGATGATAGCCTGAATAGGCATCTAGGAAACTGAGAGTTCGGTGTCCATCTATGGAGTCTACCAACTTGTCGATTATGGGGAGAGGATAACTGTCTTTCGGGCAGGCTTTATTGAGATCGGTGAAATCTACGCACATTCACCACTTTCCATTTTGCTTTTTAACCATTATCACGTTGGCCAACCAAATGGGGTATTTCACTTTTCGTATGATACCGGTGCTTAGTTACTTTTGCACCTCTTCCTTTATAGCTTCCTCCTTGTCATTTGCAAAGATCCTCCTAGTCTGCTTGATGGTTTTAGCAGATGGATCAACCTCCAATCGGTGGAGAGCTACTTCTTCATTAATCCCCCTCATATCTTCGACTCTCCAGGTGAAGACATCTAGACTATTTTTCAGAAGGGAGATGATTTATTCCCTTTCTTCCTAGGAGAGCTGGCCCCCGGATTTGATTTTTTGCTCAGGGTAATCAGGGTTGATGACCACCTCTTCCAATTCATCCACGGGCTCCATTTCTGGACCGTCTCGAAATTCCAAGGATTCGATGATGATTTCTCTAAGTCTTCTACCCTCGTTATCATTTACGTTGAGGCCTTCCTCTTCAATCAGTTCGTCTACATCGGGCAAATCAACTATTCTCAAGTCAGGATTAGGGTTGGCCCCCGAGTTCTGGCCACTGACGAGAACAGGATCTGTCTTCGGGACGGACGGAACTATGTCATTGTCCTCTTCAATTTCTAGGACCATGGGTTCCTCCTCTAGTACTTCAACAATAAATCTTATCCTGGAGCTGGTGTGGGTAGTTTTAATGGACTTAGAAATTTTAATGTTATCTTCCGTTGTATCTATCGCCACCCTTTGAGATGTTTTTCGGCTCTTCACGACATGCTCCAAGAAGTCCTTGGCGATCGCCTTCACGCATCCAATTCCAGCACGAGTAGGAAATTTGACTCGTTGGTGAGGAAGGGAGGCGACCAACCCAAGTTTTGCTTGACTTGGAATGCCTAAGATTGCGTGATAGTCACTAGTCAGATCCATGACCACGAAAGTAACTGTGGCCTCAGTTCAAAATGGATGCTCACCGACTTCTAGTAGCAGATCAATAGTTCCCTTGGCACTGACTTTGTGATTAGTGAACCCTTCTAGTCTGCCATGATAAGGTTCCAGAATGCTAGCTTTCAAGCCCATCATCTGGAAGGTGGAGTAGTAAATAATATCTCGAGAGGCCCCCGTGTCAATGAGGAGTCTCTCAGATTCACAGTTGTCGATTCTCCCCTTTATCACCAAAGGTTGCTCGCGGGTTGTATGGCTTCCAGCCAATTCATTGGGGGGAAAACTGATGACCTCTTCTGCCTTGTGAACCCAGGCGGGGACATGGTATACTTTGCTTAGCTCATGAATTTGGTCTCTCAGTTTTATGGTGGAGACTGTCTCTTCCCTGATTGCATGCAGTTTGGCCCTAGGAGGCCTAGGTTCCATGTCCTCGCTCTTATCGTCTTCTTCACTTTCGTCTTCCTTCCGTTTTCGCTTGCCATCTTTTTTCATGACATAGCGATCAAGCTTGCCTTTGTCAACCCATCTTTGGATCATCCGTTTGAGGACAATACAATTCTTGGTGAAATGACCATTGTCCTTGTGAAAATCACAGTATTTGGATGGGTCACGGGGAAACTTCGGTTTGTCATTGAGTGGACGAGGAGGTGGAAGGTTCACCAACTGCATGATTTTGGTGATAGGCTTGGTGAGGGGGGTGAAGATATCAGTCTTTTCAGTACCCCTTGTTCTATTCTTCCCTTTAAAGCTATTTCCGTTGGAAGCATGGTGAGTCCCAGCTGCTTTCGGATCTGTTTTATCATATCTCTTCTTTCTCTTCTCCTCTGCCATGGAAATTGCATAAGCAACATTGTATAGATCTAACTTTGATTTTGGCTCTCTGGCGGAGAGTTCATATATGAGTTATTCGGATCTCAGTCCGGAATTGAAACAGACAATCATCTCTCTGTCCATGAGGCTCTCCTCCACTTGATCAGCCATGGCTCATAATCTGTTGTAGTAGCTTAATGTGGTTTCATTATTTCCTAGCTCAATGTTGGCAAGGTCAGTCAACCTCTTCTTCCTTCTCCCTGTCGTGGCAAAGTGATCTTGGAACATCCTCCTCATGCTCCTCCAGCTGTCGATGCTTCCCTTTTTAAGCTCACGAAACCAGGTCAAGGCTGTTCCGGAGAAGGTACTTGCAAAGGCCTTACAGAGAACGTCATCTACTTTGGTGAGGAGGGCCATAGTAGATTCGAAACTTTGCAAATGGTCGTGCATCTGTGGTTCCTCCGTACTTGTCAAAACTTGGGACCTTGAAGGCAGGGTTAGGTATTACATCATTTATTCTCTGGGAGAAGGGACGGGTTGCACTAGTGTCATCTTTTTCCTCGTCCTTCTTCCCCATCTCCATATCATCAATCCTCTTTTTCAAGAGCAACAACTCTCTAGCATCAATCCCATTTTCAGTGCTGAAATGAGAGCTTCGGTGGGAACTCCGGTGGGAACTTCGGTGGGATCTTTCTCTTGGATGACCATTCACCCTACTGTGCTCCTCGTCATCCCGGTGGTTTTCTCCTCGTCTAGAGGGTGTTTTGTCCTTCCTCGGCTCCCCTTCATGGCCACCAAGGATCATTCTGTAAGGACGAGGACTCCTCGACCTAATAACATTTCGGGGACGAGGTGAACTATGCCGAGGATGGTGGTTATGACGAGGTGAGTGGTTACGATGAGGAGGGGATAAATGCCTAGCCTGACTGAGCCTTGCTTGTAAGTCAGCCGAGTTCACCTCCTGCTCCCTAGTAGTCACATGACTTCTCAAGTCTACCACGACATTCTCGTTTCCATGGTTATTTGGACGAGGACGAGGACGAGGAGGGGCATCCCGATGGTTTTTGCTTGGGGCGTACAACCAGTTTGTAGTGAGGGGGGTCCTGGCTACGAGGAGGGCTCGTCTGGCTACCTCGCCTATCATTTTGAGTATCCCTTCCATGAGAATTCCCAGTCCTTGAAGGCCTAATGAACTCGGCCATTGAATTTTCGGGATCCAATTGCAACAGAGCATTTTGAGTTTCATAAATTCTCTGTAAAGTCTCCATATGTTGATGTAAGAGTGTACGACGATCAATAGGTTGAGTGGGATTCTCAGCTCGTCCGGCATTAGCGTTCCTCGTCGCTTGCTTGCTCGTAGTTCATCTTCCTCGTGGACGTCGAGGACGAGGAGGGTTGTTAACAGCCACCTCGGCAACTGGCTGATTTCGAGAACGGAGAGTCATGCCGAGGGGAGGAACCCCGTCGTTCAGAGCTGGAGGAGGAGGAAGCTCCCCGGCTGTCCCGTTCAGAGGGATTTCTTTGACGAGGGCACGTTGCTCCTCGTTAGTAACACTGATGGTTCTTTCGTCTTCCATTGTTATCAGATTTGTGGTTCAAATAGAATTATTATCAAAACTAAACAGAATTGCAAACGACCAAAATTTCCAAGGGAACAAATTGTCAGGCCACCGGATTTTTCAAGCGAATAATATTTTTTGATCTGAACAGATTTTTCCGGCTAAACCCAAATTACTTTCCGGCCAAAAATAAATTCTCCAATCAACAAATTCTTCAAGCGAAACAATTTCCAGGCAAAATTGAAATTTCTGGCCAAAAACCACAATTTTCCGGTTGACAAAAAGGTCCAGGCGAACGGAATTCCAAGCTATTCAATGGGTATTCGAATCGATTCCCGGCAATGAAACCAAACTGATGCTGCCAAAAAGATCAAATCAGCCAAAATCCAGCGGTTGGTTGTACTCCGGCGATTGAATAGCCTGAAAAAGAAACAAAACACGTAAACTAAGTCGGGGCTTCTCCGGCGAAGGCCCTCCGACGTGAGAGTAAGTATTTGTGTTTTTAGAGAGAGAAATCAATTTGACAGAGTTTTGAGTCAAAAGATAACGTACCAAAATATGTGAATTATGGCATGTATTTATAGGTATAATAATGTAGAATCCACGTTGAATTGGACTGCTAAGAGATAAGATATGGATTCTAAGAGGATTATATCTGTTGAGAAATCCTTGTTGGATCTGAATTTGATAAGTGAGGTGGTTACAATCCTAGGAGGACTGTAACTGCTCAATCACCTATTTTGAATAGGACTGTTCAAACTCTGCATGATAGCCGAGATGGCCCTTTCCTCGTCATACATAGAATGGCCGGCTTACGATGAGCCGGGGAAGGAATAAGAGATAGCTGGAGAGCTAGTCATGATGGTTGATAGCCGAGGAGGCCTCCTCGTCGTCAAGGGGGATCATCTCGACCTTGGAGGGAGGTTCCCCTCGGCACTTGACTTGAGGCTTTGTTTATTTCTCCTGTTAAGCCTTGGTCGGTCTAGTGAATGACGAGGTGGCTTGGTACGAGGAAGCCCATTTCTTTCCTCGTATCTGAGACTTGATGGATTATGTTTATGACCCAATTCACTTGGGCCTTGCCCGAACAAATCCATGTTCGTATCTCGGTTTATACTAATCAAGTAATTAAATAAACTTGAAATATTTAATCCAATTGAGATTTCTCTTTTTATATTTGTTTAATCGAAATTATCTTAATTATAAGATAAACTAAAAGATTGAATTAAATATATATATATATATATATATATATATATATATATATATATATATATATATATTACCTCGTTATTTTTTCCTACATCCATTCCGTTTCATTTTGCAATTGAGCTTTATAGGCAATCAGAATCAGAAGTAGAAGTGAAGTAGAAGTGAGTCCAAATTCCTTTTCTTTCTCTTTTCATATTTGTTTCACGTTCCTTTTTTTTTTTTTTTTATGTATTGCATGTTCTTATCCTTATCGTATTTCAAGTTTCTTAACGTTTGATTTGTTGCCAACTTTGTTTTTGTGTTTCATATTCTATTCTACGTACTATTATTTTTTAATTGATGCCATGATGAATTATATATATAAAAAAAATAGCAGATGCCCTCATCGCACCTACGAGGAAGTAGAAAAAGAGGCTCTATTCATCCCATAATAAATGTGCAAAAAATTTCAAATTTGATCTTGAGCGACTTAAAATTTGAAAATAAAATGGACATTTATTTTAGTATAGAATGAGTATTAAAGTATGAACTCTAAGGTAATTCCATGTTATTCATTTTTTTCCCTTAAGCTTTTACAAGGGGATGGAATGAAAATTTTAAATTTGATTACTGTTGGAAAAAATTGTGTTTTGAAAAAAATAATGAGTTATTTTTTTAATTTGTTATTTGTTATTTGTTAAAATGATAAATTGATTTTTGGATTGTGTTCTACTCCATGAATACATTGAAATCATATATTCATTTGTCCAAAATGGTTGAGGGATGAATGAGATATTAATGCTCAAATTTAGTGGGTTGTAAATGGGAAAATGTAGTTATCCCACATTGGAAAAAGATGGAAAAGTGGCTAAGTTTAAATACTCCTACACTTTGGTAGGGAGTAAGATTGTGGTACATAGAGGCTCTCTCTCGCGCACAGGTGCGCAGGGGGGTGTGCAAATCATGGACCAAAATAGGCTTCGGGCTACCGAACTCATGTGCATGCGCGTCCTGCGGACACGAATGTAGCTCCGAAATTGCCTGTCCGCGCAAGCCCACTACCGAACTCATGTGCATGCGCGTCCTGCGGACACGAATGTAGCTCCGAAATTGCCTGTCCGCGCAAGCCCACTTTTAGCAAATTTTTTTCTTGACCCACTGTAACTGGCGCTTAGGATATGGTGAATCAGCAGCATCTGGGCATCAGCAGCATCTGGGCACCAGCAGATGCGTGCCATAAACGTTTCTTATGATTTCAAACGTATGTGTAACTGCCGCAATAACTGCAGTAATTAAGAAAATTAAAAGGGCTTTTAATTTTCAAGCAGTTTTGATTTCCTTGGCAACTATATAAAGGGAAGAACAGCAACAACACGAAATACACTGATTTCCAGAATCTCCCAACATTCCATTTCGCAGCATATTGATAATTCTTCCTTTGGCCTCCTGCATTTTGCATCGTGGTGATATTGTCCAAGCATCTGACTTCAGTTCGCCGGAGGTACAATTGTGCTGTAACCATCCGGTTAATCCGTTTCATCCAGGGAGGCAATCGTTCCGTACAATCTCTAGCACAACGTGGTGAGGGGGCAAAATTTGTCTTAAGGAGAGTGTGAATTCACACGACTCGGACGTCTTCGACAAATTTGTTTAATTCTCTTTTTCTGTTATATTTTCTGTTTTAAAAAGTTTTCTGTAATTTTCTGCTGATTTTGTAATAGTTATTCCAACAATCTTAAGACAAATCTCTGTCTCTTCGTTGGAAGGAAAACTATTTAAAACATTGAACTAAAATTGTTTGTTTTGTTTCAGATGGCTACTCAATCAAACATGGAAACCAATGCTGGGAACAACTCCGAGAATCCTCGTGTGGAGGAAGCGCTTCGTGTGGAAACCAACTCTCAAAGGGTGGTTGTCCAAACTGTTTCGAACCATCATGGTGAGAAACCAGAAAAGTTTGTTGGCCAAGACTTTAAAAGGTGGCAACAAAAGATGCTTTTCTATTTGACTACCTTGAACTTGGTGAGATTTCTTAAGGAAGATCCGCCACAGTTGGGTGAGAATGAGACGGATGGGCAAGCCATCTCGGCTCTTGATGCTTGGAAGCATTCCGAGTTTCTTTGCAGAAATTACATCCTCAATGGATTGTCGGATACGCTATACAATGTGTATAGTGTTAAGAAAACTGCAAAGGAACTTTGGGAGTCCTTGGAATATAAGTATAAGATCGATGACGCGGGCACAAAGAAATTCATTGTGGGTCATTTTCTCGATTACAAAATGGTGGACCCAAAAATTGTTAAAATTCAAGTGGAAGAGTTGCAAATAATAATTCATGAAATTCATGCCGAGGGGATGGTAATTAGTGAAAACTTTCAAGTGGCGGCAATAATTGAAATGTTGCCTCCCGCTTGGAAAGATTTCAAGAATTATCTTAAACACAAACGAAAGGAAATGAATGTTGAAGCGCTTGCTATTCGTCTTTGGATTGAGGAAGAGAATAGAATTGCGGAGAAGAAGTTGAATAATCTTCTTGTGGCGAAAGCCAATGTGGTGGAGCATGTTGATAGCTCCAAGGCCAATGGCAAAGCTAAAGGCAAGTTTGGTCCCAAAAAGGGTGGTTCTAGTTTGAAACCAAAGGGAGGAATCTCCAAGAAAAAGTTCGGTAAAACTTGTTACAATTGTGGCATTGTGGGCCACAAGTCTTCCGAGTACAGAAAGCCAAAGAAGCAAGCAAATATGGTTGATGTCATCTCGAATGAAGTTTCCGATATGCACTTGGCGGCGGTAATTTCTGAGGTGAATTTGGTGGGTTCAAACCCAAATCAGTGGTGGATTGACACCGGTGCTACTAGGCATGTTTGCTCAAACAAGGAAATGTTTAGTTGTTTTGAAGCCCTTGAAAATGGTGAGAAATTGTTCATGGGAAATTCTGCCACCTCCGATGTGAAAGGTCAAGGCAAGGTGGTGCTGAAGTTGACTTCCGGGAAAGAGTTGACTCTCAACAATGTGCTCTATGTGCCCGAAATTCGAAAAAATTTGGTGTCCGGATCGCTTTTGATTAAGCATGGGTTTCGTGTTGTGTTTGAATCCGAGATGGTTACTTTGTCTAAAAGTGGAATGTTTGTAGGCAAAGGTTATGTTTGTGATGGTATGTTTAAGCTTAGTGCTATGGTTGTAAAAAGCAATGTAATGGCTACTAAGCCTAAGGTGAATGAGATGAATAAGAATAATTCTTCCGTTTACTTGCTTGAGTCTTCCAATTTGTGGCATGGTAGACTAGGACATGTTAACTATGATATTATACGTAGATTAATTAACATGAATTGCATACCAAAATGTAAAATAGACTACAAACATAAATATGAAACTTGTGTAGAGGCAAAGTTTACAAAACCTCCGTTCCATTCGGTTGTAAGAAATAATGAACCACTTGAGTTGGTTCATACGGATTTATGTGACTTCAAGTCAACACAAACACGAGGGGGCAATAAGTACTTTATGACTTTTGTTGATGATAGCACAAAATATTGTTATGTGTATCTTCTCAAAAGTAAAGATGAGGCTATAGAGAAGTTTGTTCTCTATAAAAATGAAGTTGAAAATCAACTCAATCGGAAAATAAAGGTCATAAGAAGTGATCGTGGTGGTGAGTATGAATTCCCTTTTGAAGGTATTTGTGCTCAACATGGGATAAAACATGTTACAACACCACCATACACCCCACAATCCAATGGAGTTGCCGAGCGGAAAAATCAGACTCTAAAGGACATGATGAATGCCATGTTAATAAGTTCGGGGTTACCGGATAACATGTGGGGAGAGGCCGTCTTGTCGGCAAATTATGTGTTAAATAAAATGCCCCGAAAGAAAATAAATAAGAGCCCCTATGAATTGTGGCATGGAAGAGTGCCATCATACCAATACATGCGAGTGTGGGGGTGTCTTGCAAAGGTTTCAATACCACCTCCCAAAAAGGTGAAAATTGGACCAAAAACTATTGATTGCATATTTATTGGGTATGCTCACAATAGTAGTGCTTATAGGTTTCTTGTGCATGAATCGAAGATTCAAGATATACACAAGAATACTATAATGGAGTCAAGAAATGCTTCTTTCTTTGAGAATGTGTTTTCGTGCAAAAGAGATGAAGCAAGTTCATCTAAACGGAGACATGATTCAATAGAAGAAGAAGAAGTAGAAGGAAGAATTCATCATGATGAAAATGATGAAGCGGAGGTAGAACCTCGACGGAGCAAACGAGGTAGGGTAGAAAAATCTTTTGGCCCAGATTTTCTAACCTATATGCTTGAAAGTGAACCACAAAGTTATAAAGAGGCCGTGAACTCTTCCGAAGGACCTTTGTGGAAAGAGGCCATTAAAAGTGAGATTGATTCCTTTTTACAAAATCACACTTGGGAATTAGTGGATCTTCCTCCGGGAAGTAAACCACTAGGATATAGGTGGATTTTTAAAAGGAAAATGAAGACGGATGGAACAATTGACAAGTATAAGGCAAGACTTGTAATTAAAGGTTACAAGCAAAAGGAAGGCCTTGATTACTTTGATACATATTCTCCGGTTACGAGAATAACATCCATAAGAATTGTACTTGCCATAGCCGCATTGTGGAATCTTGAAGTACATCAAATGGATGTTAAAACAGCCTTTCTAAATGGGGATTTAGAAGAGAAAATTTACATGGAGCAACCGGAAGGATTTTCTGCACCGGGGCAAGAAAATAAAGTGTGCAAGTTAGTAAAGTCATTGTATGACTTGAAACAAGCACCAAAACAATGGCATCAAAAGTTTGATCAAGCCATGATGGAAAGTGGATTTAAAATAAATGAATGTGACAAATGTATCTATGTTAGAGACACGGGAAATGGCTACGTCATTTTGTGTCTTTATGTAGATGACATGCTTATCATAGGAAGCTGTGATAAAATGATAAAGTCCACTAAAGATATGTTGAACTCAAAGTTTGACATGAAAGATATGGGGTTAGCCGACGTAATCCTTGGCGTGAAAATTTCAAGAATGTCAAATGGACTTGCTTTAAGCCAGTCACATTATGTGGATAAAATTCTTGAGAAATTCAGCAAGGATGACTTAGCTATTGCTAGAACCCCAATAGACATGAGTCAACATCTATCAAAGAATAGAGGTGACACAGTTTCTCAAGTTGAATACTCGAGAATCATTGGAAGTCTAATGTACTTGATGAGTTGTACTAGACCAGATATTGCTTACACGGTTAGCTAACTGAGTCGGTATACAAGTAATCCCGGAGCGGAACATTGGAATGGTATAGTGAGAGTACTAAGGTACTTAAGATATACTCGCGATTATGCTTTACACTATACTAGACATTCAGCGGTAATTGAAGGGTATAGCGATGCTAATTGGATATCCGATATAAAAGACTCAAGGTCTACGAGCGGATTTGTATTCACATTAGCAGGAGCAGCTATATCATGGAAATCTTCTAAACAAACGGTTATAGCTAGATCCACGATGGAATCTGAGTTTATAGCGTTAGATAAATGTGGTGAAGAAGCCGAGTGGCTACGCCAATTTATAGAAGATATTCCAAGATGGACGAAGCCCGTGCCATCAATATGTATACATTGTGATAGCCAATCAGCGATTGGAAGGGCACACAATCATATGTATAATGGTAAGTCTAGACACATTCATCGAAGACATAATACCATTAGACAACTACTCTCAACTGGCACAATATCCATTGACTATGTTAAGTCAAAGGAAAATTTAGCGGATCCGTTAACCAAAGGGTTAAATAGAGAGTTAGTTGAAAGCTCGACGAGGGGAATGGGACTTAAGCCTCTTAAAAGTTAAACACAGTGGAAAACCCAATCTAGATGACTGGAGATCCCAAGAACTAGATTCAATGGGACAACCTAATTGTTAAAAGACTTGTAGCGTCACTGTGGGGGAATCAACCCCAAGTCCATTCCTGTTAGTGATATCCCGAAAGGACAAGGATAAGCATATGGCTTTTAATGATTCTTACGCGTCGAAAATTCGAGCGGGGTAATACGGGTTACCTTTAAGAAATCACCTATGTGAGAGAGAAGTGGGGCCGCTTCGAGGAGAATTGTGTGAGGCTCAATTCTTAGACCCTCTCGCAGAACCAGGCGTATGTTCAGGGCCATGATTGAACATAGCTATGAGAATTGAAGTATGTTAGGACGATACTTGTGTCAAGCATATGATCGGCTACACAAAAAGCATAATGATTCAAGGACATCGCGTCTATTGATTTGCGAGTAGAGTAAATATGCTTGTACGAGCGAAGATTCAATGGGCATTCCCACATCTTCGTATGCAAGTTTTCGTCTGCCGGGCTTTATCACCAATTCCGCATTATTCCTTCATGTGGGGGATTGTTGGAAAAAAGTGTGTTTTGAAGGAAATAATTGTAAGTACCCAAATCTGGCTCATGCCTTTCGGTTAAACTTTCCGGCAATTTCGGTAAGTTTTCCGGTAATTCCCCGGACCTTCCTAGTGTTCCGGAAATATTCCGGAACTGTTCCAAATTAATTAAGGGCTGAAAGGAAGACTTATCCATTAAGAAATACGTTTTTCTTAATTCGGAGAAAAGTTCTAGAATTTGCCACCTTGCATGTTTTTAGAAGTGCTGAGTCATTGTGGATAATGCCGCACGGCTGCATTAGCCAAGGACCTCCAGCCGCACGGCTTCATTCGCTATTCCCAGACTGCCTATAAATAGAGCCCTCCTCTACCCATTTTAATCATCAACAAAAAACACAATATCACCACAATACGAAAAATACACTCCAAAAAGCTGCTGGAAGTCCAAGAAGGTGAAGAAGAAAGCCAAGAAGCCTCCTCCCTCCTCCTTGAAGATCCCAAGATCAATCCTTCCTCCTAGCTCCACCCCAAAGAAGAAGAGGCCACCATTGGTAACCTCTCACTCCCTAACCTTGCATCGTAATTGCTCTACATGATTTAATTGCTCATTGCATATATTGTTATTATCCTTGCTTGGGACTTGGTAGTTTAAAGATCATATCTTTATCACCCCCCTTTCCCTTTGCATGCATTAGGCATCCCTTGCCATTAAAAATGTAATTTTCATATATAAAGGTGCATCCTTTGCACCTAAAAACCCCATTTTTACATTGCATATAAAGATCAAGTCTTTATCATAAAAATGCATCCTTTGCACACAAAACCTATTTTCAAGCATCCTATGCATTAAAGATCATATCTTTATCCTAAATTAGCATCCTATGCTTTTCAAAATGCAATCTTTATGCATCCTTTGCATATTAAATCCCAATTTCTTCATAAAAATGCATCATTTGCATAAAAATCATGTCTTTACATTAAAAAAAATGCATCCTTTGCATAAAAATCATGTCTTTACATTAAAAAAGCATCCTTTGCAATAAAGATCACTTCTTTAAATCAAAAAGCATCCTTTGCAACCCAAAAATGTCATCTTTTCACTAAAAATGTCATTTTTACATGCATTCCCCCATGTCCCCATTAGCAACCTTGGAACGGACCGGTGTAAAGATCCTATCTTTACATCGTTTCCTCCATAAAGGTTTCATGATCTCTTTAGAAAGGGACAACCTTGAACCCTATATCTTCAATTATCGCTTAAGACAAGTATGAAGCATCTATATGAGCTCGACCGTCTTAAAGTGTAGGATTGATGGGCTAAGGACCCTCCTTTTCTAAAGAACCTCATCTTTGACTATAAAGGGAGTCATTCTCTCGATCACGCAAGTCCCAAGGTTAAAAAGCGATGATCACAAGTCCAAGATGAGGACGGGATCAAAATCCCGAATACATAAAATCCAAGAAATCCCGAGCGACAACCAATAAATGGTTTGTACGTCCGAAAGATAATTTGGGACATTCCATCCCCTTATTTTCAAACACATGCACACAAGAAAGCACGCAAGCAAGCAAAATAAACGGAATCTAGGGAGACTTGCTACGTCAAGGAACCTTGGGTGAACGACGATCCGTTCTTCCCAAGGGGTAACTTAACCTCCGAACCCATAAAACCTTTTTTTCAAAGTTTTGAGGTAATCAAAATGGCGTGGCGAATCCGTTTTTCAAATTAAACCGGATGTCTTCAAACTCGCGTGAATCCAACACACAATTTGGGGCACACATTCACAGTTTGGCGACTCCGCTGGGGATATCCCAAAGGAGAAAAGCTTTCATTTTTAAAATAAACGATACTTGGTATATAGGTGGAAACCACTTAACCTTCCTGTATTGCTCACTAACCCGGGGCTTGGGATAAATGGTGGTTTAACAATCCCACGTACCGGTATCACTTTTCAAAAAAAAAAAAAAAAAGAAAGCTTTCCCTTTGAGCGGGTTAGACTCCCATAGCGGTTTTCGTCTATTTTGCTTGCTTTCTTTGCCTTGCATTGCATCATTTGCATCTTGGGATCTGTGCATACTTTGAACGGGAAACAACCCGAAAAATAGCAAAGGAGTGGAACCTGGAAAGTTGATCCATGCAGTCGTACGGCTCAATCCTCCTTGGATTCTGACCGGGCGACCTCAGTGGCAATTCCACCAGGAAAAATTGAAGTTAATGCAGCGAGTCCTAGCGGCTTGGGGCTACTCGGTTCCAAGGCGGCGGGGCTCCCGAGGAAAAATTTACGTGCTTATCTGCTGCATTCTCCCCGTCCAGAAAATCATTCCTTTAAAACACATTTATGAAAATCTCTATTTTAACTCAAAAAGGAACATTTTTAGGAGACCGCACACTACGCGCACTTTGATATATCTGTACACATTGCATGCACGTCCTTCAAACCCGGTGGTTCTAGGCTGCGATCACGGACAGCCTTACGATGCTCCCGGGCGCGCACGGAATCATTCCAACCTCCCCATGGCAGCCAGTGTCGACCAATGCACAGTCCGTGTCACACGTTTCAAAAAACCGTGACTTTTTGGTTGGTTTTTGATCTAGTCCGTGTCATATAGCCCAGTTGCATACCCTCGTAAAGGTCAAGCCTTAGTTCATAACGGAAGTCAAGATCTTTCGCTCAAGCGAAACTCTGCCAAAATTCCGACAAGGAAAAAAATTGGTGGGATCTTGACTCCAACATTGACTTTGACCTTGACCCGCACGGAACGCGTAAGAGTCGAGACTGAGTCTTTGCCAAAAATCCAAAGATCTTTCGCTCAAGCGAAGCTCTGCCAAAATTCCGACAAGGAAAAATTGGCAAGATCTTGACCCGGCATTGATTTCGATTCTGACTCACACCCGGCGTATGCAACGAAGTTCAATGTGACATCGCGTCATCCGGCTTTTGCCGCCCGACCCATGCCTATTATCTTCTCGGACATTACCGAAAGTCAAAACGTCATTCGCTCAAGCGAAACTCTGCCAAAATTTCGTTAAGGCAGAAAGACAAAACTTTACCGGTATTGCCTTGACCATAATTCGCATCGCTCGTGCGTTGAAAGTTCCTATGACCCACTAGACCCGTTAGGAGCGTTCTTTACTCTCGGTCGGTGGGATCCGCGTGCCCTATAGGACCCTCGCCCGGGGCTGTCCACCCTGGGAGGTCGAAATACAGGTGGAATACGAGGGGCTTATAGACGTAGTGATGGAACCCACTGATCCAGGATCTAGAGTAGTTGCGAAAAAGAAGGGCAAACCCCCTTTTCCAACCAAATAGAAATTAATAAAAGACACTGTTTTAAGTAAACTGGAAGATTCTTAATTTGCATATTGCTTGAGCCTTCAGCCTAAACACCTACCCCGAGTCTAAACCTCTCCTATCCCTTTCTCGCAGCGAGAAAGAAGTGGGTGAGAACACCGGGTCAGCGACTTGTTAGCGCAGAATTCTCGGAACGGTTCGCCAGAATCCTCGGCTTTGTCGGTCCAGAGAGTCGAATGTCCGATTCGACAGAGAAGCGATCTTTTGGTTTGGGTAACCGAGATGACTAGGGAAGAAGAGCTAGCCTATAGCGATGCCCTCCCCCCATCCTCATATAATCCATTGCCAAAAGGCGTCCCTTTTCGGTCTTTTCCAATATCCCAAGCCGTCGGGGTCCCGACACCCTCGCGGCCTTTGCATTCCCCATGGGACTCTTTCCCTCCTTTCGGCTGATCCAAATCTCCTTACCTGGAATCTCGGTACCGCCGACCTCTCTAATTTTGTCAACGCCGTGAATTTGCCTATCTCCCAGACAGTGATAGTGAAGAATCAGTCGGAAATGAGAATAGGAATGGATGGATTTACAGTGATGATGACAGTTCAGTAGAAGGAATGGACTTGGAGTCAGCGGAAGTAAAACCCAAAGGGCAAGATGAGGTAGAAAACCACAAACCTGGAATAAGGGATGGAATCACTTCAAAATGTATCTGCAGCCTGTGTGAAGTCTTGGGAAAGGAAAAGGATGCTAGCTCAGATGAGGCGGCGTATGAATCCTACATCCTAGAGTTCAATACTCCTTACAAAGACTTGGCCGGTGAATGGAGGAACTTAATTGAAGCTTTACCTGAAAGAGGGAAGTGGGCTCCACCCGCTGATCTAGAACACGTAAGCGTCGCTGAAGCCAAACCCTCATCGGGAAGAGTAGACTCCGTTACAGTGTTAATAGTCACTCCTAAAACCTGGTCTGAAGAAGAGTGTATGGATGCCCTGGAAAGAGTCTTAAGTTTCGAGGCGACCCCGGTCCCCTTTATGTCCTATGATGACAATGATGTTTTCTTGGTAATCCCCAAGTCAGAAGAAGAGTCCAAGATACCTCTTATATGGCGTCAAGTATCCCGACCTGCTTTTGCCCTCATTGGTCATCAGAGTCAAGATGAGAGTTCTCACGAGAGTTACTGTAGTGATACCGAGGATGATACAGTTGAAGTGCCAGAAGGAACAGTAGAGGAGTGGTTAGCCCAGAAGACGAAAAGCCCAGAAAACCTTCCCGACAGTAAAGAACAGGGACTCGCCATGAGGTTTGACCCCGCAGAAATCCTTATTGATGATGGAATTTCCCACTTCAGAAAGTGTTTAGCCAACGTCAAAGATGCCGTCAGAAGGTTGACCCCTAGAGAAAGAAGGGACATGCTTGACAGCGATGAGGAATGTGATCCCACTCTGTTGAAAAAGTTGCTAGGTCCGGATGAGAAAGCCATTCGCCAGGCTCCAAACCCCGAAAGTGATAACTCCTGTTGCATGCTGACTTTGAAAAGTTTGAATGAGACTGTGAAGGCTTTAAACGGAGAAGGTGAAGGCGAAACCGGCGGTTGCTAAGCCAACTAGAGTCGGGAGACCCCGAAAAGATCGAAAGCCGGTAACACCGGGATCGATTCGGGAAGCCGCTTATGCCTCCAGTAGCGCCGTTAATCAGATTAATCAACAGAATTGGCCATACGCCAGTAAGAGTCCGCTTCTGACTTTGAAAGAACTGACAGAATCCTCCAGTAGGAATGATGACCCGGAGAAGTCTAAAGTCTATGTGATGACTCGGTCCGGACAAATGAGTATTGAACAGCCTAAGGGTGACAGAAGAAATGTCGTCTCTGAGCCGAAAACAGACAAGAGACCCTATAAACCAGAAGCAGAAAAGCCAGACTCTGACAAGGAGGATCCATTCCTAACTCGGTTGAAGAGTGTACTCGAGGCCAATATCTCCTTGTGGTCCCTGTTAACTTCTTCATACCCTCATAAGTTGAAGCTAGAAGAAAGTTTGGCCAAGACCATGGTGCCCATAGATGTCACCCCAGATGAGGTCGTCCAAATGATTGGAAGTATCCACTTTGGAAACATCATTACCTTCACCGACTTGGACCTACCAAAGTATGGGGCTAGTCATAACGATCCCCTTTACATCACGGTCCCGGTTGGAAGAGCGTCGGTTGCCGGGTATTAGTTGACGGAGGGTGCAATGAACGTCCTGCCGGCAAAAATGATGGATTTCTTGGATGCGAAGTCTACGATTTGAAGCCTTCTAGTCAGACTATTAAGGCCTATGACTCCACCGCACGATCAGTCTTGGGGATTGCCACTCTCAAGTTGTGGTTCGGGAAAAAGGTCATGGACGTTGACTTTCAAGTGATTGATATCCCTATTTCATTTACTGCTTTGCTGGGACGCCCTTGGATCCACCAGATAAACGGATTGGCCTCTACTCTGCACAATGCGTCAGAATTTCGATCAAGTGACGGGACTATCACAACCATCTACGGAGACGGTGTCACGGTAGAAGGAACCGGCCTTTGGAGATATCCCGATATGTGGAGATCAAGCATAATGATGAAGGGTTGGCATTGGCCGGATTCTGTAGCTTCTTCCAAAGCACAAGTGTGTTGCAACGACCTCACCGCTACTTCCGATAAAATTCCTCCGGCCATGAGAATGATGAGAAAAATGGAGTTATCTTCCGGGGATTGGATTGGGCGTAAGACTCCCGAAATTCGCAATACCATCATTGATGTAAAGGAAAAAACTACCATATATGGATTGGGATACAAACCAAACTCTCGGGATGGCAGGAAAGCTAAAGGGGTCCAGCTCTATCCCTACAGTTTATCCCTGACTCATTACTTTACAAAAGGTGGGACTCAATACGATCAGACCTCCCTGAGGAAAACCCTTCTGGAAAACCTTGAGAAGGTTAGGGGAAAACCGGCAAATCTGTTCGAAGGATGTTCCTTGACTTGCCGAGACATTCACGGGGCTGTACTACCAGCTCTACCGTTGAAGACTTGAGTATGTCTTCAAAGAAAATTCGACAAGTGTCAAAGAATCGGCATCCGGGTAATGGACTTCTCCGCCTTTGAGTTAGCTCTTCCGAAGATCGGCGGATAGAAGGCGCGGCGGATGAAGACAACGAGTGGGGTTGCAAAAGTTGTTTGATGAAGAAGCACGGATCCTGCATTTGATCGACTTCAGCTCAGATGATGAGATAGTTGTTGTAATTGGAGACGGTGGTGAAAATCCTTTTGATCCCCGCACTTTGGTGACTAAGACAGAAATGCCGTTGAAGAATTGGGAGACGTTCTCAGGACCGATAGCCAGCCGACAGCAAATGATCGCGGAGCTTGGATTGGTACCCCGTCCCTCTCAACCCAGTCGTGTCAAACACCCTGTCGTCTATTCAGTCGAGTCAGGAATCTTTGAATTCCAGTCCTCTGAGTCATCCGAAGGCCTCACGCCTCACGCCTGAGGATTATGAAAATGTAATCGATGTCATCTTTCCCTTTGCTTTGAATGAAATGACAGATCTTTCTGAGTATCCCCTTATTGCCAACTTAACAAATGATAAATTAACTCAAAATTAACAATAGTTAATAATGAATCATTTGAACAAGATGCAAACACACTAAATGAACAATACATTAAAGAAATCTTTAAGCAGGTTACAGAAAAAGAGGAAAACTGGGCCCAAGCTGCCGAGGAGGTTTTGACAAGTGTGAACTTGGGTACTGTCGAGGAACCTAAAGAGACACAGATCGGAAACTTCTTCCAGGGGGTTGAACGGGACAGACTGGTTGATCTGCTCAGAGAATACATGGACGTCTTTGCGTGGTCGTACAAGGATATGCCGGGGCTAGACAGTTCAATAGTAGAGCACAGAATCCCTCTAGCACCAGATGCTAAGCCAGTAAAGCATAAATTGAGAAAAATCAAGCCAAAGTGGTCTCTACAGGTCAAAGAAGAAATTGAGAAGCTACTGCGGGTAGGATTCATCAGAGTCATCGAATATCCGACATGGTTGTCCAATATTGTGACCGTCACCAAGGCTAATGGGAAGGTGCGCTGCTGTGTAGATTTCTGGGATCTGAACAAGGCCAGCCCCAAAGATGATTACCCCTTGCCGAACATAGACATCCTGGTGGACTCCACTGCCAACTACGAAGTCAAATCCTTCGTTGATGGCTTTGCAGGCTACAACCAGATCAAGATGGCCGAAGAGGACCAAGAAAAGACAGCCTTCACCACACCGTGGGGAACTTACTGCTATACAGTAATGCCATTTGGGCTCAAGAACGCCGGGGCTACTTATCAAAGGGAAGCGACCGCGCTTTTCCATGACATGATCCACAATGAGATTGAGGTCTACGTAGATGACATGATAATCCACTCTAAAGGCGAGGATGGGCAGCACTTTGTTGACCTGCGGAAGTTCTTTGAGAGGCTGAGACAGCATTCCATGAGACTAAACCCTGCCAAATGCACCTTCGGAGTGACAAGGGGAAAAGTGCTTGGGTATATGGTCACGGAGCGAGGTATCGAAGTCGACCCCCGAAAGATCAAAGCCATTATGGACATGAGGCCACCTCAAACCCAGACAGAAGTCAAGAGCTTTATGGGGAAGTTGCAGTACATCAGCCGTTTCGTCAATCAGTTGACCACTATGTGCGAGCCCATCTTCAAGCTCATGAAGAAGAATGTAGACACAGAGTGGACCGAAGAATGCCAGGATGCCTTTGACCAGATTAAGGCGTACTTAGTACATCCTCCGGTGCTATGCCCCCCACATAGATAGAAACCTCTTCTGCTCTATCTCACTGTCACTGATACGGCAGTTGGGGCTATGCTTGCTCAGGAGAAGAAAGACTCTCGGGTAGAGAATGCCATTTACTTTGTCAGCCGGAAGCTGCAGGGAAGTGAGCTCAATTACTCAGCATGTGAAAAGACTTGTGCAGGACTGGTCTGGGTAGTCGGCAAGTTGAAGCATTATATGCAAGCCCACCCTGTGAATTTGGTCTCAAAAATGGACCCCATCAAGTACATCTTTGATAAGCCTTCCCTCTTGATGCGTCTGGCAAAGTGGTCCTTCTTCTTGACAGAGTACGACATCAACTATGTGACCAGAATGGCCATCAAGGGTCAAGCGTTGTCAGACCACCTGGCGAACTTCCCCAGTAATGAAGACAGAGGGCCTGAACCCCAATTCCCAGATGAAGGGATCTTCGTAGTTGAGCCTGAAAACCGGTGGCAGCTTTTCTTTGATGGAGCTGCTAACAAAAGAGGAAATGGCATAGGGATGCTACTGGTCGATCCGAAAGATGAGCATACACCCATAGCCCTCAAGTTGAACTTCCCTGCCACGAACAATGTCGCCGAGTACGAAGCTTGCATTGCTGGTTTGGAAGCTGCCTTAGAAAGGAATGTCAAGGAGCTCGAAGTTTATGGAGACTCAGCCCTGATCATCAACCAGGTCTCCAACAAATGGAAGACTGTGGACCCTAATCTTCAGCGGTATCATGCCCATATGGAGGAGTTGACTGGACAGTTCAGAGAAGTGACTTTCCACTACTTGCCAAGGGAAAAGAACAGATTCGCAGATGCCTTAGCCACTCTAGCCTCATTAGTAGAGATCCCCGAGGGAAAAGACATAAAACCCTTCAGAGTAGGTAGAAGAGAAGCCCCAGCTTTCTGTTGTGAAGTAGACCTGGGACCCGAGCCTATAAAGGAACCTTGGTACAATCAAATTTACCAGTTCCTCAAAGATGGAGAGTCAGCTTTCAAAGACGAAGAAGGTAGACCGAAAGAAGGTATCAGAGCCAAGAGCTTGCAAGCTTAGAAAAGGTTAGCCTCCCATTATGTCATTCTAGGAGGCAACCTGTACAAGAAGCGGTATCAAGGACCACTCCTCTTATGCGTCACTCAAGAAAGGGCCAAAGAGTTGATGACTGAAGTCCACAATGGTCCCTGCGGTCCGCATATGAATGCCAGAGCCCTGATACAAATGATTAGAGGTGCCCATCCGGTTCAAACCGCCGGTTCCGGTTCCGAACCGGCGGTTCACGGTTCCACCAAGTATTGAACCGAAACCGGCCCGGTTTGTCACGGTTTCGGTCCCGGTTCCGAACCGGCCGTACGGTTCCGGTTCCGGTTCTAAGCAGTTAATTTCAAAAAAAAAAAAAAAAAAGCTTGGCGGTGCGCCAAGAAGGGCAAATGACTTGGCGGTCGCCCATGTGTCCATTTTAAAAAACAAATGAAAGGCTTGGGCGGTCGCCCAAGATGACTAGGGCGGTCGCCCAAGTGTCCAGTCCTTCAAAAAAAAATTACAAGTTAAATTCTTAACAATTTCTGTTAAGTTTTACAAAAAAGTTAATTTTTTGCAAAAAAGTCATATAAAAACTTAACTTTTTTTAAAATAAACGAAAGTATATAAAAGAAAAAGGGACGGTACCCTTAAATTTTATTAATTAAAATAAAATTACAAATGAGGGGGACAACCAACCTTACCCTTTTATAAATAAGGGGGGACATTTAGGAGCCTTTACCTCAACCTAACTATTACAATTAAATAAAAATAAACCTAATCTATAATCTAATCTATAAAATTACAATTAACCTAATCTAAAGTCTAAAGAGCGGCGTAGTTCATTCGGCTTCGCTCCCCGATGTATCTTCATCAAAGGCCTCCTCCTCCTCGGAACTACTTCTTTTATCTTGAAGTCGTAGTTCGGCTCTATGCCAATCGCCGAGCAACATTTGATATTCTAAATTATATGGAGACAACCTTGACCTTCGATCGGATAAGACATTTCCTCCTACACTAAATACTTCTTCTACGGCAACGGTTGAGGCGGGAGCGGCTAGGATCTCCTTTGCTATCAATGATAGAATAGGATAGTTGTTTGCCCTTCGTGCCCACCTGACGTAGCGGAAGACTTGATAAAGATTAATCACAGAATTTCGCTCGAGAAATTCAGCAATCAACCGTCAATTTTCGCTCGAGAAAACTGAAGAGTAAACACTCAAATTTTATTAATCAACAACTTAAATTCGGAATTACAATTAACCCTAATTATATAGTGACTCTAAGACTTGAAAAACAAGTCAAAAACTTTCCAAAATAACCCTAATCTATATAGTAACCTAATCAATCAATAAAACCTTAAAATAAAGTCCTAATATACTTCTAATACCAAAAATATTACCTATTTAAAATAAATTCCGAAAATAATAAAATAATAACAAATAAAAATAGTTAAAATCAAATCCTAACTTGTCATAATAATTTCCCTTCATCATTCTCCCCTGCTTGAAGAAAATTCGTCCTCGAATTTTAAGTTTTGCTTGAATTGAAGCACTTGAAACTATTTGACGGACTTTAAATTTAGTACCACTCGCCATGATATCCATCCAGTCTGTCCATCCATTCATGAGAAAGTTCTCAATAATCATCTTTTTGAAGAACCAAGAATCTGAAACATTAGAACTATCAACATTGAAAGGATCTTCGTAAGGATGACCAATGTCAAACTTCCACATCAATTTATCTTGTGAAGATTCAACGCCAACCATTGGTACACCCATATGATGAGATGTTGGTAATTGACAGATTTCACAATTACATTCATCATAAATAGGTGGTTTTGACCAATCGATGAAAAGTTCGGCAGTCACCGATTCGACGAAAGGCCACGAAATATCACCACCATCAGAATCCACCTCCCGTCTCGCCGTCCGTCGCTGCCACCGGGTCTAGGTGATTCCTCCGAGTCTGTTGATTGAACAAGTCGGTCATTCGCACCGTTAAGCATTCCATCAACAACTCCATACGTTGATCTACGATGGATCCGATGCGTTCCTCAGGCTGCTTCATCTCGCTCGTAGATCGCTTCCACAGTTTGTCTATTCTGCCCCCGAACCATTCTTCTTGAATCGAACGAAAGGCTCTGATACCAACTGACGTAGCGGAAGACTTGATAAAGATTAATCACAGAATTTCGCTCGAGAAATTCAGCAATCAACCGTCAATTTTCGCTCGAGAAAACTGAAGAGTAAACACTCAAATTTTATTAATCAACAACTTAAATTCGGAATTACAATTAACCCTAATTATATAGTGACTCTAAGACTTGAAAAACAAGTCAAAAACTTTCCAAAATAACCCTAATCTATATAGTAACCTAATCAATCAATAAAACCTTAAAATAAAGTCCTAATATACTTCTAATACCAAAAATATTACCTATTTAAAATAAATTCCGAAAATAATAAAATAATAACAAATAAAAATAGTTAAAATCAAATCCTAACTTGTCATAATAATTTCCCTTCATCATTACTGACGTAGCGGAAGACTTGATAAAGATTAATCACAGAATTTCGCTCGAGAAATTCAGCAATCAATCGGCAATTTTCGCTCGAGAAAATTGAAGAGTAAACACTCAAATTTTATTAATCAACAACTTAAATTCGGAATTACAATTAACCCTAATTATATAGTGACTCTAAGACTTGAAAAACAAGTCAAAAACTTTCCAAAATAACCCTAGTCTATATAGTAACCTAATCAATCAATAAAACCTTAAAATAAAGTCCTAATATACTTCTAATACCAAAAATATTACAACTGACGTAGCGGAAGACTTGATAAAGATTAATCACAGAATTTCGCTCGAGAAATTCAGCAATCAACCGTCAATTTTCGCTCGAGAAAACTGAAGAGTAAACACTCAAATTTTATTAATCAACAACTTAAATTCGGAATTACAATTAACCCTAATTATATAGTGACTCTAAGACTTGAAAAACAAGTCAAAAACTTTCCAAAATAACCCTAATCTATATAGTAACCTAATCAATCAATAAAACCTTAAAATAAAGTCCTAATATACTTCTAATACCAAAAATATTACCTATTTAAAATAAATTCCGAAAATAATAAAATAATAACAAATAAAAATAGTTAAAATCAAATCCTAACTTGTCATAATAATTTCCCTTCATCACCACCACTTTGCAATATCAAAATCGTCTATAGGCTCAAAAGAAGTGGTTAAATAATTTTCAAGTTCAATATAAGTGGAGCCACCTCGTTGACGTTTTTGAGTTCTAGAACTAATTAAATTATCTATAAAGTTAAAGGGATCGCTATCTTCGTGAGAACTACCACCTACATTTTCACTACTAGGAGGATAAACAATATTACCAAAAAGATCATAATATTCTCTATAAAGTTCATATACAATTTTTTTAGTCTCGATTACAACGTCTTTTGCCTTTGGGATAGGTCTATCTAAAAACAAATCAAAGCCGGTGGGAAATAGATTCTTATAATAATAATCTAGTATTTGTTCTAAACCATCTTCTCTTATCCTAGGATCTAATAGTTTAGCTACTAAAAACAATGGGGGAATGATCAAAAAATATTTAAGCCATTTTGTTCTCATCTTGTTAATACATTCACCTAAAATTTGATCATCTTTAAAATGCATAAATATGTAACTAATTTTAGCGGCGTGTTCTATAACTAACGGTGAAGTGGGATAGTAAGAACCGGATAATTGTACGATAGCATCTTTAAAAACTTTCAAAATTTTCTTTAAATTATTACAAATATCCCATTGATGAGGCAATATTATAGTTGAATACTCTATTTGTTGAATAAACTGACACAATAGTTCACGAAAATCATAAGATTCGGATAACATTTTATAAGTGGAATTCCATCGGTTTGGAACATCTAGGGAAAATCTTTTAGGTGGGATATTATTTATTTTACAAAATCTAATCCACAATTTTGTTACACTATGATTTCTCATTATATAAGCAAGAACTTCCTTAATTGGGGCTACATGTTCCTTTAAAGTTGTTAAACCATCTTGCACACACAAATTTAAAATATGACATATGCACCTAACATGAAAAAATTTACCACCAATAGATGGTTGACAAATATCAATGAGTGATGGTAGACTAGCAGTATTATTTGCGGCATTATCAAATCCAATTGAAAAAATTTTGTGAACTAATCCATATTCTTGTAAAACATTAGCAATTTTACTACAAATATTTTGAGCGTTATGAACAGTATCAAAAGATTTATATGCAATTAATCGTTTTTGTAATTTCCAACTAATATCAACCCAATGACATGTAATTCCTATATAGCTATGAGTTTGCCAATGGTCACTCCATATATCGGCACATATTGACAATTTTTGGGGTAAATCTTTAAACGTATTAATTAAAGTTAATTTTCCTTGTAGATATTGAGCTTTAGTATCACGAGTACTTGTATTTTTATTAATTTCTTTAGCCGCGGGATTTAAACAAAGTTGTGCCATATGAGACCATAATCTATCATTAGTAAAATTAAAGGGTAATCCTTTAGCAGCAGTATATTTTGCCATTTCTCTTCTATACGTTGAATTATCAAATTTAAATAATTGCGAAGACGTACCTTGTGATGATCCCGTAAATCCTTGTAGTTGTGTTTGATCTTGGGCATCTCCAACTTGATCGAGGTTCCTTGTCGTCAAGTGTCTTTTAAATGTCCCATAACCACCTCCATGGGTAAAGGCAAATTTTTGAGGGCAATGGTTGCAAGAAACGGTGTATTGGTTGGTACCTTCAATTGGCACTTTTGAAAAGTGCACGGTCATGATGTCCAACCTTCCCGTGGTTCGACCTCCTCGTCCTCGACCTCGACCTCGGATTTGAGTTTGACCACCCCCTCGCGCTTCACTTTGGGTTTGAGTGGTTTGAGTTTGAGTGTTACTCCCTTCGGTATGACCATGATCACCTATTGGAAATGTTGTATCAACTTCATCATCGCTCAAATTAAACGTTTCTTGTGGTAGAGGTTGAACATTAAGATTGCCCCAAATGGAATCATCGGCGGGGGAAATGGATGCGAACTTGATACATTCTTTCCCTTATCGCCACGGCCGCCACGAGATGAAGACATTTTTTTGGTGAAAAGATGAATTTATGTGAAAAAGAGAGTAAGTAATTGAGAGTTTGAGACTTGAGAGATTGAGATGAGAGAGAGATTTGAGTCTTTGAGAGATAGAGAGAAAGAGAGTAAGTAATTGAGAGTTTGAGACTTGAGAGTTGAGAGAGAGTAGTGAAAAAAATAAAGGGAGGGGGAGGGTATTTATAGGTTTGAGAGAAAAATAAAAAAAAACGTTTTAGGGACCAAAACGATTAAAAAAATATTTTTTTTTTACATTTTGGTCACTGACCGTTATTTAACGGTCATTAAACATGGACCGTCGGATCAAGAAATGGACGCACCAGATCATCTAGCCGTTGGCGGTTCCGGTTTGTGAACCGGCGGTTCCGGTTCCGGTTCCTGAACCGGCGGTTCACCGATTTTTGAAATCTTGAACCTTAACCGGACCGGTAAACCGCCGGTTCGCCGGTTCAGCCGGTTCACGGTTCGTCCGGTCCGGTTTCCCTCCGGTTTTTATCCGGTCCGGTTCCGGTTCGGCCCGCCGGTTCGGAACCGTTTGGGCATCTCTACAAGTGATCCTCAGAATGGGTTACTACTGGATTTCCATGGAAACAGACTGTGTCAAGCACGTCCGAGCATGCGACAAGTGCCAGCGGTTTGCCAACCTCAACCATCTCCCGCCTCATGACCTGTACTGCATGACGACTCCTTGGCCGTTCGCAACTTGGGGTATTGACGTGATAGGGAAAATAGCCCCGACAGGAAGCAATGGGCATGAATTTGTGCTAGTAGCCATCGACTACTTCACCAAGTGGGTAGAGGCCAAGTCCTACAAGGTCCTCACTTCCAAGAAGGTTGCCCAGTTTATCAAAGAAAACATAATGTGTAGATATGGGGTGCCCAATGAGATCATTTCTGATAATGGGTCGCACTTTGAAGGGGACTGCGGTAGATTACTGTCAGAGTTCAGGATCACTCGCCACAAGTCGTCCCCATACAGACCTCAGACTAATGGAGCCGTGGAAGCTGCTAATAAGACGCTCGAACGGATCATCCGGAAAATGGCCACCCGTGGTCGTGATTGGCCCGAAAAGCTGCACTTGGCACTCTGGGGCTACAGAACGTCTGTCAGAACAGCCACAGGAGAAACTCCTTTTGCCCTAACCTACGGGATGGAAGCAGTGTTACCCGTGGAGTTGGAAATCCCGTCATTGAGGGTCCTCCTGGAAAACAGTGTCAACGAAGTGGAGTGGCTACGTAGCCGGCATGACGAATTGGCCTTGCTTGACGAAAGAAGGCTTAAAGCCATGGAACACACCCGAGCCTATCAGAGGCGAATGGCCAGAGCATTTGACAAAAAGGTCAAGGCCAGAGACATCAAAGAGGGTGACTTAGTGTTGAAAGTGAAGCCCCCTACCAGAGACAACCCCCTGGGAAAATGGGAACCCGTTTGGATCGGCCCGTATGTGGTGCAGAAGATACTATCGGGAGGAGCCATGAAACTTGCAGACCTGGACGGCAATCCCTTTGTCCACCTAGTCAACGGTGATAAGCTCCGAAGGTACTATGTCTACAAAAATAATAATAAAAAAAAATCTTAGTGCAAAAATAGTAATGCCCAGCTAGGCTGAAAACCCAAAAAGGGCGGTCTAGGCAAAAAACAGGGTTGCACATAAAAAAAAAAGAAAAAAGAAAAAAATCTTAGTGCAAAAAGAGTAATGCCCAGCTAGGCTGAAAACCCAAAAAGGGCGGTCTAGGCAAAAAACAGGGCTGCACATAAAAAAAATATAGAGTTCACCAGAATGAACTACGGAGACCTGAGCCCCTTAGTCTTTCTTGTAAAAGGGGAACGTAGGCAGCCATATATGGTTCGGTCTAAACAATAAATAAAAATAAAGGACATTCCAGTTTTCATAAAACGGGCCTCAATCAATAAAGACATTTGAATTTCCATGAAATGTGTCTTGATTAATTTCTAAGATAATATCTCTTGTTCATTACAAGTTAAAAACTTCTTGATGAGTTCAAGCACGGTCTACTCTTGACTCTGCTAACCTGCTACAAAGATCTAAAATACAAAAAATGCCTAAATAAACTAATGTGTTTGCAAAATAGCAATAAGGGAATCCTAAGAAAAGATCTGTTAGTCGTCATTCGCTGAGTCTTCTTTGGTCTTCTTCCCTTTACCTCGACCCCGTCGAGTTTTCTTTCTCTTCTTCTCTATAATGTCGGTATCCCTCATTCCGATCTCCGGTATCCTCACTGGAGCCTCCACCAAACCCGTGTCAATAAGTGCCCTCTCTACACGAGCACGAGTCCGCACTTCCTCCCTCTGAGCCTCAGTCAAGGGAGCGACTTCAGAAAGTCTCTTATATCGAGCCTCCATATCTCTGATCAGGTCACCCGACTGGTTATGGCGACTCGCCTTAGCCTCAGTCTCCCTCAGAGTCCTACTCGAGTCGCAGTCAGCCCCCAATAAAGCCTGACGTCTCTCCCCCAGAATGACCTGAGTCGCTCCCATCTCCCTCTCGTACCAATCCAAGTAGACAGTGGTCAAGATGGTACTCTTCCTGCTCCTAAAGATAGCCTTGGGTGGGAAAGCAGTATATGTCCAAGCCCTCGAGAAGAATGAGAAGCTGACTGGATCCCTCATATCCAATGGCATCACCTCCATGGTCCGGATGTCCTCCCAATCGCCCAATGGCTCCTGTAAGGCCCCGAACTGCCTGGATACCAAGCAAGGAATATAGAAGGACGACCAGCAGAACCCTGGAACCCTCACTATATAGGACCCCTGAAATATCCTCCTGGTCTGCAACCTCCAATGAGGTATCCACCAACGGATGTCCGAAGTGGATAGCCTAGCCATCATTAGCTCCCAGCTACCCTGGTCCTGTTGCCTCGGTGCACCTCTCCGAGAAATCACCCAAGGGCACTGAGTCGGCAAAGCCCCTGGCAAAGCCCCGAGCCTCTCCTGCAGCCACAAAGTCAGCACAGCTGGACTCCCAGACCTCATGAAATGGTCTCCTCTAGCCATCCTGTCAATGCCATGCAATGTCTCTCCCAAAACCAGTGGGATAATGTCCTTCCCAGCTCTACAATCTCTGACCATGTCCAAGAGACCACCATGACAGATCCCCACGGACTCAGCGGTGAACAGAGCAGAAAATATGCAGAGAATAAAGGCATCCATAGCTACCGTGGTCGCAGCCATAGTTGGAGACCCAAACCTGCCCGGGATATCAGAAAGGTCAATCCTGTTCGGGGCTATCATCATCCCCTCAGCCTCTCCCAAAGAAATCTGCAGAAAAGATGCAAGCTTTGCCGCCACCGGCACGTCTTCGATCAGAGGAATCGATATAGCCTCAATTTTCGGACCCCCAATCAAGGCTCGAAAGTCTTCATGCGTTGGGACAATCTCATTGTAAGAAAAGCAGTAAACGTGTCTCCGGACGTCCCAAAACTTTGCTGCTGCTCTCTAAAGGTCCCAAACGGGCGGGAGATCCCTCAAATGCCATAAAGACATGATCTTGAAGGAAGAATCAAGCAGCCCCTTGTGAAATTGGGAGTTGTGTTTCACCCAAGATTGAAGATCGGACAGAAAACGGTCTCGCTTCCCCCTTTGCAATCTGACGGGCTTCTCCATTGCAAAATGACCAAAGATGGCGTCTTTAGGTCCAATATGTGCTCTGGGAACAATTGGGACAAGTCTAAGTTGAAAATGAAGTGAAATGGCCAAGCCTTGCTTTTATTCAGAAAATAACCAGTCCAGACAGAACTGTGAGCCGCACGGCTTCATTTGCCCTCAGGTCCATGCCGCACGGCTACATTTTCCATCTGCAGAAAAAATCTGCAGCAACCAAAGTTGCTGCCCAAGGGAGTTTTCACCCCACTTTCTCAACCAAGACCTGTACAAAAACATGTCCAAAGATCATCCAAGCATTTATACATCATTTTGGCCCAGTTTCAGCCCCGATTCCAAGCAAAAAAAATCGCCCCAAGGCTCAAGTAATATGCAAATTAATAAAAGCATGAATAGAAAAGCAAATAAAACAGTATTACATTGTCTTCGCCCCATTGGCGCCCAAATAAAGCAAAAAATAAACAAAATGTGCATAAAACTTGTCCATTGTTTGTTTTTTGTTCCTAATCCACTCTAGAGACCTCCTAGGCCTCCGATTCTTCTTCTTCTTCATCGCTGCTCAGCTCATAGACGCTAGCCTCCCTCATCAAGTCCTCCACGTCGCTCACGTCTGACAGATGGACATTGTCGTGCTCGTACTCAGCCAGCTGCTCCAAGATGTCAACATTGGGTCCTCGTCCCCGAGGCATGGCACTGGAAGAGTACTCCGAGGCCGATGAGGTAGACGCTGTGCCCCCGACATGCCTTCTCTTGCGCCCGGGTTCCTGTGCGTCCGCTGCCGCCTTTGAAGTGCAGGCCAGCTTCCTCAGAAGGGACCGGCACATGTCCTTCCAGCCCCTGTTCTGCCTAACCAATCTGTCATAGGTGCGAGCTGGAACCTGAGAAAAAGAGGAGAAAAATCTCAGAAAATCTCAGAATTGCAAAAAGCAAAGAATCTGAAAAGAAAAAGGGAAAAAGACCGTAAAGTGTACTTACAGTGCTGTCTGGCGGCAAGGTATACTGGGGCTCCCTAGTATTAGGGACAGGAATCCTCATCCTCCTTGGAACTCCGTGGACCACGTATGAAATGTGCGCAGGAGGGATCGGCGGGTCAGAAGGCTCGTCCTCCCCATATCCCTGAGTGATCGCCAGCTTCACGCCTTCGTGGCGCCCCGCCGCTGCTCCACAAACACAGCGTAGGGGGTATCCATGTCAAAATACTCCTCGGCGGCCACGCCTGCCTGATATCTAGCAATCTCATCTGCCTGCCAATCCCTGGGCTGTAGCATCCGTGCTGGAGGATCATGGGGAGTAATGGCATCCAATGGAGGGACATGGCCATGCTGCCTAGAAAATCGGTCCCCCAGATAGATGACATCACATGTCAGCCCAGTCAGCCATCTCCTCTACCTCGTCGCCTCAACGGCCTCTCCTAGCAGAATCTCCGGATACCTGCCCCACGGGTAGAAGTCCACCCCGTCATGTCCATCCCTGTTGATGACTGGCCTCACCATCTTGTAATCAAAGGTGATCCGGGTCTTCCCCGTGAACTTATCTCTCGCATCTCCCCTCCAGTGGATCATAGCAGGGAAGATGGTGATATCGCTCTGTTGGTTCCAAGGAAAGAACCTGATCACCTCACAGAACCAGACCTGCATGTTCAAAACATCAAAAAGGGGTCATTTTTCTTTCATAAAAGTCTCAAGACAAGAAAAGAAAGAGAAAAGAAAGAGGGACTACCTCAAGGGCGAATGAAAAGCAGTCCATGGAGGCAGCCTTGTTCCGGCTGTACATATCCAGGGAGAAGTATAGCTCCGCCAATCCGGCCTCGCCCCACGAGACCGTCCCAATCCCGCCAACATCCTCCAGAGAGTCGAGAAGGCAAGTCATGGCCAGAGTCCCAGAATTAGCAAAGATGGTGACTGACAGCATCAACCACACGAAAGCTCTAGCAAGCTGGTGGGCGGTCACATCACTAGCGGCAAAGTCCCGTATGCAGTTCTGGACTGCCACCTCGACGTTCCTCATCTCCATTCCAAGCCCCTTGGGAATCAACTCAAATCCAACCAAAGCCCTGAACTCCTCGGCAGTGATATGGTCCCTCCAAGTCACAGGCCTCCCGGTGAACTGTAAGCCCGTAATAGCAGTGAAATCGGCCGGAGTCACCGTCAACTCCCCCCAGCTAAGATGGAAGCTATGAGTGGTATCCCACCAGAACTCAGATAGGGCCGGGACCAAGCCCTTACTCTTCGAGGTAATGTGGATACCCCTGCCGATCGCCTCAATGAACAAATCCAGGCCAGTAGCCCGCACCAGCTGCTTGGGGTTCGCCCCATTCTTCTCAAAATCGGGCATCCTATCCCATAGCCTCACTGCAATCTCAGATGGCCCTCTAGACTTGTTCTCCTGTAGACAAGCACAACAAAGAAATGCGTCAGTCCTTCATCTCATTTCAAAAGCATGCATATGTTCAAAAAAGTGCACATATTTTCAAAAGAAAAGCATTCATAAAAATCTTTCTAGCATCCTATGCATAGAAAACGCGTTTTTCATCACTTGAAACACGTCATGTCAAATCATATTGCTTTCCTAAAGCACAAAATCACAATTTTCAAAATTCTTTGCACATAAGCATTATTTTTCAACAAAGTGGCATGCATGAATCCTTTTCATCTTCCAAAATCCTGTTTTCTCATTGATAATCAAAATTTTGACCTAGTTCTAGCACATGCAAGGGCTTCGTCTCACTTTAGACAATTATCATTCTTATTATCGAGAAAAAAGTGGGTCATTCTCATTATTTTTGTCAAATAAATTGCACATGCATGTTTTTAGCCTCATAAGTTATTCATCAATGTCTCAAAATCATTCAAAAATCCTAGGAAAATCCTAGAAAATTCCTAAAATTCGGGTCAAGCCCTAAGTCAATCAATACTCAATCAAAATCGACGGAATTGAGCCAAATAAGAATGCTTACCCCAACCGATCGCGGGTTCGCCGATTTGTGCTCCCTTCTCCCCGGATAGATCTCCGATGGAGGCGTAAGGAAGTCATACTTCCTCTCCGTCCGAACGAGTTTCTTCCTCCTTCTCGCAGCCGCGGAGATGTTCCTTCTAGCTTGCCTCGGTATTGGATTCCCCTCCGGATCCATCTCAATCAATAGAAGCTAGAGAATTGGGGGATTCTTGAAGAAACTCTCTCTTTTCTCTCTCTCTTCCTCGGCTGGAATGGGCGGAAGTAATGCCCAATAGCCCGTTCAAATCTGATTTTAAATAATCTGGAAAAATTAATCTTCCAGCCGTACGACTTCTTTTGCCTCCCTCTCATGCCGGGCGGCTTCTTTCGCTCTGAGCAGAAATTACAATTTTGCCCCTGGACTTTCCACTTGGGCATCCAATTCCCGTTATCCTTTAACTAAGATAACATCTTTTTCAGAAGATATCCCTTATCTCCTAAGCAATTAAGCTTTCTTCCCAGTCGCCTCCGTTAATTCCGTTATAACGGGATAACGCTAGGTGACAACCTCCGAATTGTCGAAATCCGAACTTAAGCTACCTCTATCCCGAATAGTGAAGTACGCTCGAGTTCTTCTAAACTTCAGCTACCTCTATCACGAATAGTGAAGTATGCTCAAGTTCTTCTAACTTTAGCTACCTCTATCACAGATAGTGACGTACGCTCAAGTTCTTCTAACTTTAGCTACCTCTATCCCGAATAGTGAAGTATGCTCGAGTTCTTCTAAACTTAAGCTACCTCTATCCCGAATAGTGAAGTATGCTCGAGTTCTTCTAAACTTAAGCTACCTCTATCCCGAATAGTGAAGTATGCTCGAGTTCTTCTAAACTTAAGCTACCTCTATCACAGATAGTGACGTACGCTCAAGTTCTTCTAACTTTAGCTACCTCTATCCCGAATAGTGAAGTATGCTCGAGTTCTTCTAAACTTCAGCTACCTCTATCACGAATAGTGAAGTATGCTCAAGTTCTTCTAACTTTAGCTACCTCTATCACAGATAGTGACGTACGCTCAAGTTCTTCTAACTTTAGCTACCTCTATCACGAATAGTGAAGTATGCTCAAGTTATCCAAACTCTAGCTACCTCTATCAACTCGATGGTGACGTAAGCTCTAGTTTCCTCAGGTGACAACCTCCATTAATTGTCAATCAGGTGACAACCTCCATTAATTGTCAATCAGGTGACAACCTCCATTAATTGTCAAAACCTCAAGGATCCTAGACATCGTTCTTAACCTATCTAGTGATGCTTGAACTACGATCAAGGCTTGATTCCTCCAGGATACTTAGGTAGCCTTTCATAAAAGGTCCAGCCATTCGACCACTTTGGTCACCCTGTTTCTTCGTTACTCCTCAGTGATGAAGTAGTCCCTCATAGAGACTTTGTTATCTGACCACCTAGGTCATTTCTAGCATATCCCCAGTAGGATCAATTGCCTGACCTCCTAGGTCATTTCCTCTTCTATTTTCCCAGCAAGAGACCAGTTTTCTCTTCTCCATTCCCCAGCGGATCTTTTCCGAACTACGATTATGGCTTGATTCCTACTCGGGATACGTAGGTAGCCTTCCGAATGTTCAGCCACTCGACCACCTCGGTCTCTAGATCCGTCTCGGCATTCACCAGATTGGATCCTTTTCTATCGACAACCCCACTCGCCTTGCAAGTGACGTTGCCGAGGGGCTTCTGTAAGTACCCAAATCTGGCTCATGCCTTCCGGTTAAACTTTCCGGCAATTTCGGTAAGTTTTCCGGTAATTCCCCGGACCTTCCTAGTGTTCCGGAAATATTTCGGAACTGTTCCAAATTAATTAAGGGCTGAAAGGAAGACTTATCCATTAAGAAACACGTTTTTCTTAATTGGGATAAAAGTTCTAGAATTTGCCACCTTGCATGTTTCTAGAAGTGCTGAGTCATTGTGGATAATGCCGCACGGCTGCATTACAGCTGGGTGACCTCCAGCCGCACGGCTTCATTCGCTATTCCCAGACTGCCTATAAATAGAGCCCTCCTCTACCCATTTTAATCATCAACAAAAAACACAATATCACCACAATACAAAAAATACACTCCAAAAAGCTGCTGGAAGTCCAAGAAGGTGAAGAAAAAAGCCAAGAAGCCTCCTCCCTCCTCCTTGAAGATCCCAAGATCAATCCTTCCTCCAAGCTCCACCCCAAAGAAGAAGAGGCCACCATTGGTAACCTCTCACTCCCTAACCTTGCATCGTAATTGCTCTACATGATTTAATTGCTCATTGCATATATTGTTATTATCCTTGCTTGGGACTTGGTAGTTTAAAGATCATATCTTTATCATCCCCCTTTCCCTTTGCATGCATTAGGCATCCCTTGCCATTAAAAATGTAATTTTCATATATAAAGGTGCATCCTTTGCACCTAAAAACCCCATTTTTACATAAATATGTCATCTTAATGCATCATTTGCATATAAAGATCAAGTCTTTATCATAAAAATGCATCCTTTGCACACAAAACCTATTTTCAAGCATCCTTTGCATTAAAGATCATATCTTTATCCTAAATTAGCATCCTATGCTTTTCAAAATGCAATCTTTATGCATCCTTTGCATATTAAATCCCAATTTCTTCATAAAAATGCATCCTTTGCATAAAAATCATGTCTTTACATTAAAAAAATGCATCCTTTGCATAAAAATCATGTCTTTACATTAAAAAAGCATCCTTTGCAATAAAGATCACTTCTTTAAATCAAAAAGCATCATTTGCAACCCAAAAATGTCATCTTTTCACTAAAAATGTCATTTTTACATGCATTCCCCCATGTCCCCATTAGCAACCTTGGAACGGACCGGTGTAAAGATCCTATCTTTACATCGTTTCCTCCATAAAGGTTTCATGATCTCTTTAGAAAGGGACAACCTTGAACCCTATATCTCCAATTATCGCTTAAGACAAGTATGAAGCATCTATAAGAGCTCGACCATCTTAAAGCGTAGGATTGATGGGCTAAGGACCCTCCTTTTCTAAAGAACCTCATCTTTGACTATAAAGGGAGTCATTCTCTCGATCACGCAAGTCCCGAGGTTAAAAAGCGATGATCACAAGTCCAAGATGAGGACGGGATCAAAATCCCGAATACATAAAATCCAAGAAATCCCGAGCGACAACCAATAAATGGTTTGTACGTCCGGAAGATAATTTGGGACATTCCCTCCCCTTATTTTCAAACACATGCACACAAAAAAGCACGCAAGCAAGCAAAATAAACGGAATCTAGGGAGACTTGCTACGGCAAGGCACCTTGGGTGAACGACGATCCGTTCTTCCCAAGGGGTAACTTAACCTCCGAACCCATAAAACCTTTTTTTCAAAGTTTTGAGGTAATCAAAATGGCGTGGCGACTCCATTTTTCAAATTAAACCGGATGTCTTCAAACTCACGTGAATCCAACACACAATTTGGGGCACACATTCACAATAATGAGTTATTTTCTTAATTTGTTATTTGTTAAAATGATAAATTGAATGTTGGATTGTGTTCTACTCCATGAATACATTGAAATCATATATTCATTTGTCCAAAATGGTTGAGGGATGAATGAGATATTAATGCTCAAAGTTAGTGGGTTGTAAATGGGAAAATGTAGTTATCCCACATTGGAAAAAGATGGAAAAGTGGCTAAGTTTAAATACTCCTACACTTTGGTAGGGAGTAAGATTGTGGTACATAGAGGCTCTCTCTCGCGCACAGGTGCGCATGGGGGGGTGCAAATCATGGACCAAATAGGCTTCGGGCTACCGAACTCATGTGCATGCGCGTCCTGCGGACACGAATGTAGCTCCGAAATTGCCTGTCCGCGCAAGCCCACTTTTAGCAATTTTTTTTTGACCCACTGTAACTGGCGCTTAGGATATGGTTGAATCAGCAACGTCTGAGCATCAGCAGCATCTGGGCACCAGCAGAGCGTGGGCATCAGCAGATGCGTGCCAGAAACGTTTCTTATGATTTCAAACGTATGTGTAACTGCCGCAATAACTGCAGTAATTAAGAAAATTAAAAGGGCTTTTAATTTTCAAGCAGTTTTGATTTCCTTGGCAACTATATAAAGGGAAGAACAGCAACAACACGGAACACACTAATTTCCAGAATCTCTCAACATTCCATTTCGCAGCATATTGATAATTCTTCCTTTGGCCTGCATCGTGGTGATATTGTCCAAGCATCTGACTTCAGTTCGCCGGAGGTACAATTGTGCTGTAACCATCCGGTTAATCCGTTTCATCCTGGGAGGCAATCGTTCCGTACAATCTCTAGCACAACGTGGTTGTAAGTACCCCAATCTGGATCACCCTCTGCCGAACACACAGGAAACACCGCAGACTCACAAGCACAGTCTCGAAGACCTAGGGCACTCAAAACCCTCTCAAAACCCTCAACCAAACAAAGGGAGGGGCCTTTCTGGGATAAAAAGGGACAGAAGGACCTTTTGGGAATTTTCAGAAAATTGGAAAAGCATACATGGTCCGTACGAACCTCTTTGCTTTAATAATTACTGAATCCTCTTAAAGTCCACAATATTCCCTCAAATCCCGAGGAAAATGATTACCCTCATGCATAGTTGGTCCGTACGGACCTCTTTGCATGTCAAGATGGTCCGTACGGACCTTATTGCATAGGGGACATCATAATTCCAGAATATTCACCATCATCACATATTCCCTCAAATCGAGGAAAACCAAAATTCTGGTTTACCTAGAAGGTCCGTACGGACCTTCTTGCACCAAATCTGGCACTATAAATAGAGGGCTCCCCCTCCCTCATTTTACACACCTCCCTCTTCTCTCTTCCTCCCTTAGCCTTCTGGCTCCCCTCTAAGTCCTCTCGAGGCACTCCCGGCCCCTTTCGGATCCTTTCGAGGCCTTCCGAGCCCCCTTGTGGTGCTCCGAAGCCTCCCCGAGCGCTCCCACGACGCTCCCGCCCTGCCCGAGGCACTCTCGAGGTACTCTGAGGCCCCTCGTGGTACTCCGAGGCCTTGCCTGGTCTTTCCCGAGGCGTCCCGGCTCTTTCCGAGTCAAACCGGCGATCCCAAACCACGTCGAAACTCTGCCCGAGTGACTCCTGCCACCCCAACGCACGCCGAACCTCTGCCCGAGTGATCCCTGCGATCCCAACGCACGCCGAAGCTCTGCCCGAACGCAGCCTACAATCTCAACGCACGCCGAAACTCTGTCCGCAGACAACCGGCCCCTCCCGAAGCAATCCCGGTCCGTGCCGGAACATCAATCCATCCTCAAACACTATTCCCCAGCGGAAGATAGACACGAACCAACATTGGTAAGGCTTTCTTCCATTACTATTTCAATACATTTCAATACGCAGTGTACAAATGTAGACATCCGACATAGCATGCATTTTTAAAAGCACACACACACACACAACATTTAAAGAATATTAGGGGTATCCGAAAGACTCATTTTTACGAGGCGACTCGGGTGAGCTCTAAGATTCTAATATTCTCTTCCCGAGGAGTCATCTGACCTCCGAACTCAAAATCTCATCACACAAAACAGTTTATTATTATTTTTAAACTGATGCCCTTTTTCAATGTTTTGGGCTTAATAATAAAAACGGCGTGGCGACTCTACAAAGCAAAACACGGCGAGACACCTCCAACACACGCAAAACGCTAAAACGGGAATAGAGCCAGATGCCGGGGCGCGAACGCGCTGCCTCTCGGATCCGGGCGAACATTCCCGAACGACGACGAATGCGAGATGCGCGAGAGCTCGGATCCCGGGTAATTTCAGTTGGCGACTCCGCTGGGGACTATTTTGTTTTAAAAACTTTTAAACAAAACAAAAGATTTTTAAAACGATGATGAGGGTCAAACTTTCATTTTACCCCCTTCTTTAACTGTTGTGTGTGTGTGCACGTGCTTTACTTTTTATTTTACAAAAAAAATAAAAATACAAAAAAATGCATCAATATACATCTGTGCATACATTTAAAATTCTTCAAAAAACTTCTGTTTTACTCAGAAAATGAATTTTAGAGACCGCACACTACTCGCACTTCTTTGCCTCGGTTACACCGCACACTACGCACTTCTTGCCTCGGTTACCGCACGCTACGCGCACTTCTTTGCCTCGGATACACCGCACACTACAACCCTTAACCCGGAGTGGTATCAGTTGCAGTCCGTTTGGTCTTCCTAGGCCTCTTGGACGCGCACGGGATCATTCCAAACATCCCATCCTAGCCAAGCATCAACCCTGCACGTTTGAGTCTTGAGTCACACTCTGTCCAGACTCGATTGGTTTTTACCCGGTCAGGTGTCATACGGCTGGATACATATACCATGCCGGCCATTTTTACGAGTCAAGGCTCGAAACTCAAGATCCCTTGCGCAAGCAAAGCGATGAAAGGTCATGCTAAAATCTTGACCTGATCTTGATTTCCGAAGCTACACCCAGACGATGTTCCGTCCCGGATATACATCCATGCTCACATGACGCCATGTCATCACGCCTTTGATACGTCAGCCATGACGATATGACCCAGCCAACGCCTAACGTCACAGATCCCTTGCGCAAGCAAGGTAAAGAGAGGTCATGCCGAACTCTTGACCTGATCTTGACTCAGTGGCCGGCTCGGTTCACTATTCACATGGCTAACGCATCAAAACGAACATGACAGGCTCGGTCCTTAGGTTCGGTTTTTCTTTTAGGCCGGTGGAAACCGCTTGCCCTATAGGACCCTCGCCCGGGGCTGTCCACCCTGGGATGTCGAAATATAGGTGCAAAACGAGGGGCTTATCGCCGCACAGATGGTCTCCACTGACCCAGGATCTAGCATAGTTGCGAAAAAGAAGAGTGATCTTTTCCAACCTACCTAGGACTCTGAGAAAACACGTTTTAAGTAAATTAAAACAATAAAAAAAAATCATAAATAAAAGAAACGGAAACCGCATGCCGCGTGAGCTTTCCCCCTTTTATCCCGTGAGGCCATTCTTGTGTCTAAACCTTGCCCGTCACCCCCTCCAGCAAACAGAGAGTGATCGAGAGTACCCGGGAACCCGTCTCCCTGTGTCAAAGCCGCAAGGTCCAACTTCCTTCCTAGCTCTGTCACCAGGACAGTACGTTAATTCCCCATGGCCAAGTCAGTGGATAATAACGATGAGAATGGGACCTTACCCCCGAGGAATTTCCCAACATTGGAAGAAGATTGGCAGGTCCTCATGGCTATTGAGAAACGCCAAGGTGAACAACAAGCCTGGATCGAAGATGCTATGCACCATTTCAGGACATTAGCCACCCAACTACCTGGGGCTTCCAAAGCCGTGATTGCTCCTGCAGCTTCTAACGCCTCTCATTGTCTCCCAGAAGTCAACCTGTTACCCTCGTACGAACCATGCAGTTATGACATAAGGCCACAGGACCCTCCGGGGGAAAGCACGCCCATTCGGCCTCCCGAGGTCCGGTACCATCGCCGAACAACGAACACATCGGTGGGACGTGCGATTGCGGTGCTTGTCTGGAAATGGAATTCCATGATGAAATGAACGAGGGCCGTCCTCGAAGAAAGAAGAAGCCATCTTCTCAACAAAAACTGAAGAAGAGGTATGAATCCGGTGATCCCACGGTCGGAACCCTTGGAGAACCCTCGGGAAAGTTTGACTACTATGTCATCTACTCCGGCCAAGCCTAGCTCTGCGCACGAGGCCATGGCAATGTACGCTCCATGATCGAGTGGGACGAGCTCCGCACCGCCAACGAAGGCCCGAAGGTCGGATAATCCAACCCTTTGTCTTGGGAAGATCTCAAAGCCACTATTGATGCTTCAGTAAAAGCCATGACAGTGAACGAATTGAAATGCGCGGTCGGCCTTACGCCAATCGGGGTCCTCCCACTACGAAATAGGAGAGACAAGCAAAACCATAAGTCCGAAGTGAACGTTCGACACGTTCGGTCAAATCCCAGTGAATCCTCCACGGACGAGACAAAAGGCCCGGCCATACACGAGCCACGAGGCGAAAAGGGGCCACTACGCCAAAGAAGGCTGAAACCTTGGACCCAGTGAGGATCCCGTCTTAACACGGCTCAAGCGCACTCGGGCTAACATCTCGCTCACGGTCCTTACTCACTTCATCTTACCCGCACAAGCTCAAGTTGGAAGAAAGCACAGCCCGGACCATGGTTCCCATCACGGTGACACACGATGAAGCGGTTCGGATGATTGGCAACGTTAATTACAGCAATATCATCACTTTGCGAGCTCGACCTTCCAAAATTTGGGGCGACCATAATGAGCCTCTCTACATAATAGTCCAACGGACGGCGTCGTCTCCCACGGGTTTTGGTAGATGGGGGTTCATCCATGAACGTCTGCCATCCAAAATGATGGATCTGCTAGGGATCAAAGCGGCCCGATCTAAAGCCCTCAACTCGGGCAATCAAGGCATACAACTCAACGTCCCGCCCAGTCTTGGGAATAGCCACTTTGAACTGTGGTTCGGAAAAGCAAATGGTCCCAGATGGATTTCCAAGTCATCGACATCCCGATCACATTCACTTTGCCATCTTGGGATGCCCTTGGCTACACCAGATCAATGGGGTGGCATCCACTCTCCATCAGTGCGTAAAGTTTGTCCAAGGAACAGATCTAACCATCATCTACGGTGATAGCGTAGTCACCGAAAGGACCGACACAAACGGCGTCCCGGTCTTAGAGATCAAACACGACGATGATGGCATGATGCTAACAGGGTTCACCATCGAAAGCCCAAAGGCCCAGGTATGCCACATAGACCTGCCTTTGATTTGGGACAAGATCTCTCCCAGATGAAAATGATGAAGCACATGAACTACATCCCGGGGCTCGGTTTGGGAAAACGCCATCAGGGTACCCAACAAATCATCCATATCAAAGAACAGAATACTCTCCATGGCTTGGGATACTCTCCAACTCCCGAACACATTGCGTAGGACAAGCGAGCTGCACGAAACGCTCACGAGATAACAAAAGAGGCTTGCACGCAATCTCAGATCTTCATCCTTACGGCTTCGACATGACCAAGTACTTCATAAAGAAAGATGACAACTTGGAAGAAGACATAGGTAAAGGAACAGAGCGATCGGCGCCAAACAAAGTGGCCGACAAACATGGAGCGCCAGCAGAACCTGGCAAGATTCAGAGGCCTCAAGTCAAATCCCGTCCGAAGAGCGTTTCTCGACACACCGCCTCTACCGGGATCCATGACCACCACTATTCACAACGAATTTTGGTTCAGGAAAACCCCCTCTTTGGCAGAAGAACTCAAAAAACTCTCTGTCAACACTCCTGCCTTCAACAAGCGGGACGAGTCTGCATTCGAGCTAGTAATGCCCAAGACAAAAGCAAAAGATTTCGCAGACGATGCTTGGAACGAGCCACTGCTCCACCTGCTCTTCAAAGAAGAAATCGAGATGCCAGATCTGATCGATTTTGTTTCTGATAACTCTGTGATAGCAATGATTGGGAATGGTGACATAAAGCCCTTCAAGCCCCACCTACTATCAAGCTCATTGCCACTCAATAACTGGGCCACCTTCTCGGACCAGCGGCTAGCAAAAAGGACATGATCGAACAACTTGGTCTGACCCCTCGAGTCCTAGAGTCTAGTGTCAAAACTCATCCTGAGTCCATTATCTTTGAATTTGAGTCTCTCGAGTCATCTGATGGCCTCACGCCAGAAGATTACGAACTCATTGCCAATAATGTATTCCCGTATGCTCTTAATGAATGCTTCGATCTTTCCGAGTATCCTCTCATTGCATCTTTAACAAATGATGATGTTAACTAATCAAAACAGTTAATAACAATTCATCTATACAAAAGGCAAACACATTAATTGAATAAATGCATCAAGCAAACGTTTAAGCATGTTGTCAAACGAGAGAAAAACCGGGCCCAAGCTGCCGAGGAGGTTTTAATCACAACGATTTGCAAGATTGCTGAAGAGCCAAAGAGACGCAAGTCCGACGCCATTTCCTGCACAGACCAGATCTCCCAATACCTCAAGAACGGGGAAACTACCTTCATAAACAAGGAAGGCCCACACACAGAAGGGGTCAAAACCAAGAGCATCATGACCCTAAAACGCCTCGCCTCTCACTTCGTCATCCTCGGGGACATGCTATACAAGAAACGCTACCATGGACCACTCCTACGCTGCATCAGCCAGGAAGAAGCAAACAAGTTCATGAACGAAGTCCACAATGGGGCTTGCGGTCCCAGCATGAATGCGAGCCACGATGCAAATCATTCTCGGGATGGGCTACTCTTGGATCTCCATGGAGCGGATTGCATCCACTTTGTCCGAAGAGCTGCGACAAGTGTCAACGGTTCTCCAACCTAAACCATCTACCTTCCCACGATCTCTCTTTGCATGACTACACCACGGCCATTTGCCACTTGGGAATTGACGTCATCGGGAAAATTGCTCCGCCCGGGCGGCAACGGTCACGAGTTCATCTTAGTAGCCATTGACTACTTCACCAAATGGGTCGAAGCCAAGTCCTACAAGGTACTCACCTCCAAGAAGGTCGCGCATTTCCTCCAGGAAAACATCATCTGCCCGATACGGCATCCCAAATGAGGTCATATCGAGACAACGGTTCACACTTCGAGGGGAATTCGATAGGGCTATTGGCTGAATTCAAGATCACACGCCACAAATCTTCTCCCTACCGGCCACAAACAAATGGCGCCGTAGAAGCAGCAAATAAAACCCTCGAACGGATCATCCGAAAAATGACCACCCGAGGACGAGATTGGCCCGAGAAGCTGTACCTTGCACTTTGGGGCTACCGCACATCAGTCAGAACAGCCACGGGAGAAATCCCATTCGCCCTGACATACGGGATGGAAGCAGTCATTCCCATTGAACTGGAAATTTCCTCACTCCGAGTGCTGCTGGAAAATGACATCAACGAAGTTGAATGGCTACGAAGCCGACATGATGAATTGGCTCTGCTAGACGAGCAACGACTAAAGGCCATGGAACACGTCCGAGCCTATCAAAGCAGGATGGCTAGAGCTTTCGACAAGAAAGTCAAGTCCCGAGACATCAGGGAAGGCGACCTTGTACTCAAAGAAAAGCCTCCCACTCGAACTAACCCACTGGGAAAATGGGAACCCACATGGATCGGCCCTTTCGTGGTTCAAAAGATCTTCTCCGGAGGTGCCATGAAGCTGACGGACCTAGACGGCAATCCCTTCATGAATCCAGTCAACGGAAGCAAACTTCGCAGATACTTCGCCTGAAGAAGAACAACTGTGCATCTCTAGGCACTCCATGTAGTGTCGAACTACGCAGACCTGAGCCCTCTAGTTCGGGGGAACGTAGGCAACCTTAATTGGTCCGGTCTAAAAATACACAAAAAAGTCAAAAGTTTGAATGTCAATCAAGAGCTCCATCAAGCTATGCACTTTTCAAGAGCACGCCCCAACGTCACCTTGACCAAGTCAAACGACGGCGGCAACATCAAAGGACATCCGAGGGTCACTCAGCATCAAACGACTGACTCATGTCTACTTCCAAGCCAGGGGCTTGTCTTCGCCCTCACGCGCTTCGGAAAAAAAAAAAAACAAAAGGAAAAGAGCTTGAGCAAGGGCTCACAAAAAAAAAAAAAAAAAAAAAAAAAGAGAGCTCGAGCAAGGGCTCACAAAAAAAAACAAAAATAAAAGAAGCTTAAGCAGAAGCTGCAGAATTGAGGTCAAGAGCCCGACGCCAACAAAGGGCAAGGAAGCTACGGAAATGACCATCAAACGACTTGTCAGGGGATCATTCAACCTCTCAGCCAAGCACAAAACCCAAGCAAAAGGGATTGCCGTCAGGGCTCGGGCCGCTTCAGTCCGCAAATGCAAAAGTTCAAAGATGGACGCCAACAAGGTTCACAAAATACACAAAGGCAAACAAGAGATCTTGCGTCTCGACAAAGCTTTAAAAGTAAATCACAAATCACTAACGGTTACAAAATTTCTTGATGAGTTCAAGCACGGTCTACTCTCAAGTTCACAACATGCTAAAAGACAGCTTAATACATTTAACAAATAATGTGTTTACAATGCAATGAATGGATACCTAGGAGGTCATTCCGCGCCATCTGCGCTTGTCCCCTTGCCATTCTTCCCTCGTCCCCAGCGAGTCTTCTTTCGCTCCACGCGAACCAACTCTGTGTCTCTCAGTCCGAGATCAAGGGTCCTCCCCGTAGAGTCAAACAATCCAGCAGCTCTCAGGGCTTCATTCGCCCGTGCTTCGGCTCGGATCTCCTCCCTGCGAGTCTGCAAAAGAGGACCTCTCCCCGTCAGTCGGTCAACTCTAGTCTCGTAGTCAAACAAAGTGTCTCCCGTCACATCCTGAGGGTCAGACCAGGCTTCGGCACTCCTAAGGCAATAGCTACTACGAAAACCGGGTCCCAGAATCGCTACACGCCTACTCTCCAAAGCCACTTGGGACTGCCCAACACGCTGCTCATACCAGGCCAGGTACTGAGTCATCAATATGACACTCTCCCGACGTCTAAGGAGCACCACAGGAGGGAAAGCAGAATACTTCCATACCCTCAGAAAATACAAGAAAGCACCTGGAGCTGCCATACAAAGAGGAGCTATCTCCGTAGTAGCAAGGTCATCCCAGCCCAACAAAGGCTCCTGCTTCATCCCAAACTGCCGAGAAACAAGCGATAGAATATAGAAGGAGGACCAAGACAAACCTGGAACTCTGACAACGTAGGACCCTTCCTGCAAGACCCTTCTAGTCTCAATCCTCTAGTGAGGAACCCACCAACGGATCTGATGCGTACCAAGCTGTGCCATCCATCTCTCCCAGGCGGACTGATCCATATCCAACACAAGAGGTCGCTGAGCAAATGAACACGGGCTAAACGATGTCGGAGCCTCGGGCATGGCCTGAAGTCTCTCTCGCAGCCACAAGGTGAGCAAAGCGGGGCTTCCCCCTCTCATGAACCGATCCCCAGTTGCCAGACGGTCGATACTATGAAGAGTCTCCCCCAGCACCAACGGGACAATATCCTCTCCCGGCTCTGCGGTGCCCAACCACATCTAGCAAAGCGCCATCACAAATGCCAAGGGAGGCGACCATGAAAAGCGTCGCCATCACGCACAAGGCAAATGCGTCCCAAGAGACATCACTCTCATCATCAACCATGAACCGCTCAAGTGGCTCGAAATGTCAATATGACCCGAGATTGAGGATCATGCCTGCACTTCTTCCAACGAAGTACGAAGAAAGCTGCAAGCTTCACGCTCACAGCAGCACCACCAATCAAAGGAAGCGAGATGGCCTCCACCTCCGGTCCCCCCATCAAAGCCCGAAAATCCTCAAAGCTAGGCACCATTTCATTGTAGGAGAAACAATACACATGCCTCCTAACATCCCAGAACTTCGCGGCAGCCCGCAACAAATCCCAATCAGGAACCAACTCCTTAAAAGACCAAATCGAGCAAAGACGAAACCTTACCTCGAAAGCCCGTCTCTGATGCCTCATACGGCGCCGCATCCACGTTTTCAGCTGCTCAAGGAAGTGTGCTTGCCTCTCCTTCGAAAGCCTCGGCAAAATTCTAGGAACGTACGAAGAATCCATGGCAAAAATGGAGGTTCCTAGAGAAAATGGGGAAGAAAGCTCGAAAATGGCTGCAAATGGGGAAATGGGGAAGAACCAGACACTGGAAAGCATTTATTTCCTTCCCAAAAGCAAGGTTGGTCCATACGGACCTCTTTGCATGCTAAGTATGTCCGTACGGACCTCCTTGTAACCATGACCCATTTCTCCGAAGCCAAACTACAACAACAACCCATTTGTTCTCAGCAGGACCTTGCTCCAAACTGCCCAAACACTTGCCAAAGCCATTTCCGGCAAACATACACTACCCACAAATGCACTCTCAGCTCACGTGGCATGCACAAAATAAAAAAAAATAATAGCAACAATTTCTAGGACAACTCCCGGGAATCACAAAAAAATGACATTACATCTTAAAATGAAATACTTTTGCCATGCAAATACGAGTGTTTCATTACAGGTACATCAAATGTCTGTTGCTAAAAGAAAAAAAGAAGATATGGAAAGAGGGAAAGCAAATGAACCCTAGTCAGGATCCTCGGCATCATCATCCTCGCCAAGATCATCAAGAGAAGTCGGGCATCCGGTGAACTCGCCCGTCATATCCTCGTCATCGGAATCACGAGCCCCCTCGGAGGGTGGTACTCAAAAGTACCTAGGAAGGATCAAATCCGGCGAAAGGATCAAAGAAAGAAGGCTCGACGATCCCTCGCCTGTGCATCCTGCGGAGGAAGGCGAGTAAATGGTGCGCGGCCTCGGCGCTCCCGAAGATGTCCCGGCATCCATGCTATGCCGCCCGCGAAGGTCCCTCGCTGTGGCTCAGGCTCGGCTCTCGGTGGAGGAACATCTGAGAATGCCTCGAAGGCGCATCGGCTCGTGCAGGCACGCGTCGGGAAGACCGGCAAGGCGGCTTCGACGCCATCTTCTTCGCAAAGACACCGCATCGCCACGTAGCGGCGGGTCGGCATGTCAAAAGCCCTCCCCCGGGACCTGCGCAAGCAAGCGGCCAAAGAAACGCTCAGCAATACGAGTCATACTTTCGACAACAAAAAGAGAAAAATACAGAAAAGATGCCAAGATGGAAAAGAGTAAGCACACTGCCGGGTCATCAGGGATCCACGCGGTAGGCAGCGGAGCTGCTCGGGTATGGGTACGGAACACCCTCCTCCTCGAGGAATCCCCACGAACATACATAAAATCCGGCCTAGGCACGGAACCTCACAGGGGACCTGACCGACCCGGCCCTCTCCCTCGCTAACACCTGTGGCGTCCTCAACTTCCTCCTCACGAAGGCCCCATACTCCTCTCTATACAAAACAAACTCATCGGCACTCACGTCGCCCAAATACCTCTCAAAATCCAACACATCCATATCCCGAGAATCACGCATCCCAAAAGGAGGGTCCTCGGAGCCAAGGGAAGCATGCAGGGCCATCTTTGCCCGAGAAGACCCGCTCTCCCAAATACATGACATCGCAAGTCAGGCCCCGCAGCATCTTCCGCTGCACCGTCACCAGGGGAGCCCCTTCGAAATCATCGCCTACTCAACGGCAATTCAAGAACCGGCCGTCAATGTAAGCCCGGACCTCGCCCACTTCAACGGCAATGCAAGAACCGGCCATCAATGTAACCGGCCCGCTCACCTAAGCGGCAACCGGAACTTCTCGCCCAATGTAAGCTCCAATGCAATGCAATTCAAGAAGCCTGGCCGTCAGTGTAAGCCCGGACCTCGCCCACTCAACGGCAATTCAAGAACCGGCCGTCAGTGTAAGCTCCGGACCTCGCCCACTCCCAGCGGCAATTCAAGAACCGGCGCGTCGGTGTAAGCCGGACCTCGCCCACTCAACGGCAATTCAAGAACCGGCCGTCAGTGTAAGCCCGGACCTCGCCCACTCAACGGCAATTCAAGAACCGGCCGTCAGTGTAAGCCCGGACCTCGCCCACTCAACGGCAATTCAAGAACCGGCCCGGCAGCAATTGAACCGGCCGTCGGTGGCGAACTTTGCCCACTCAGCGGCAATTCAAGAACCGGCGATCAATGTAAGCGAAACTTACTCAGGCAAAACAAGCGCAAGAAGGAGCCAACACCTCCCAGCACAAATCTCAAGGCACAAAACGCCTCCAAAACACTCAACCACAACGCAAGCACCGGCCATCAAAGTAAGCTCGAGCTCCTTCCCCAACAAGTAAAAGGGAAGTCGTACAAGACTACATATCCCCAGCACCGGCCGTCAGCGTAAGCCCGAACCTCGCCCACTCAACGGCAAAACAAACGCAAGAAGGAGCCAACACCTCCGAGTACAAATCTCAAGGCACGAAACGCCTCCAAAACGCCAAATAGTGAAGCAATCACCGGCCATCATCCTTGCCCACTCAATGGCAACTCAAACACCAGCCATCAAAGTAAGCCCGAAGTCACCCTCTCAGCATGAAAGCCCCTACAGGACCACGATAAATCCCCAACGGACGAACACCGGCAGTCATCCTAAGTCCAACTTTCTCCCCAGCGGACAAAGCACGAGGCATCTACACCTCTCGCAATCAAAGCTCAAGGCAGCCATGCCTCCACCACCACAGCCAGAAGACGATTCAAAGTCCTCACGCATGGCAAACCACAGTCAGAAGACGACTCAAGTTTTCATACATGACACCACCACAGCCAGAAGACGATTCAAAGTCCTCACGCATGGCAAACCGCAGCCAGAAGACGATTCAAAGTCCTCACGCATGGCAAACCGCAACCAGAAGACGATTCAAAGTCCTCACGCATGGCAAACCACAGCCAGAAGACGATTCAAAGTCCTCACGTATGGCAAACCGCAGCCAGAAGACGATTCAAAGTCCTCACGCATGGTAAACCACGGGAAGACGATTCAAAGTCCTCACGCATGGCAAACCACAGCCAGAAGACGATTCAAAGTCCTCACGCATGGCAAGCTGCCGAGAAGACGATTCAAAGTCCTCACGCATGGCAAACCGCAGACGAAGACGATTCAAAGTCCTCGCGCATGGCAGGCGCAACCGAAGATGACTCAAGCCTTCATACTATCTCCCCCGGGAAGGCTTTAAACCACTCAGTCAGGAAGACCGTATAAACCCAAACTACTATCTCCGGCCCGGAAGGCTTTAAACCACTCGGTTCGGGAAGACCGTATAAACCTCCCACATCACTATCTCCCGGCCAGGAAGGCTTTAAACCACTCGGTCGGAAGACCGTATAAACCTCCCACATTACTATCGGCAGTATAAGCCTCATCACTATCTCCAGAAGGCTTTAAACCACTCAGTTCGGAAGACCGTATAAACCTCCCCCATCACTATCTCCAGCCCGGAAGGCTTTAAACCACTCGGTCCGGAAGACCGTATAAACCTCCCCCATCACTATCTCCAGCCCGGAAGGCTTTAAACCACTCGGTCCGAAAGACCGTATAAACCTCCCAAATCACTATCACTAGCTCGGAAGGCCTTAAACCACCCGATTAGGAAAATCGTAAAATTTCCACCCCAGGACACCACCACGTCCTCACAATTGACCTCGGCGGTCACCACATCTTAGGACACCACCCTGTCCTTACCACTGACCTCGACGGTCACACGATACTTCAGGGCACCATCACGCCCACATACACTCACAAATTCACGACCTCTGAACTACGGCCAGGCTTGATTCCCGCCAGGGATACGTAGGAATCCTATCACAGGGTCCAGCCATCGACCTATACGGTCACCCAAGACACCACCACGTCCACCCATAGAGTCTTAGTCAGGGGACATCTCCCGTCCTCTTGCACTACAACACTCACACACGAACTACGATCAGGCTTGATTCCCGCCAGGGATACGTAGGAATCCTATCACAGGGTCCAGCCAATTGACCTAAACGGTCACACAATAGGACACCGCCACGTCCTCCCATCGACCTCCACGGTCACTTCCTCTCCCAGCACGCGATCCAGATTAAGACCCTTATCTTATCAACGACCCCATTTCCTCCGAAAGTGACGTCGTTGAGGGGCTTCTGTAAGTACCCCAATTTGGATCACCCTCTGCCGAACACACAGGAAACACCGCAGACTCACAAGCACAGTCTCGAAGACCTAGGGCACTCAAAACCCTCTCAAAACCCTCAACCAAACCAAGGGAGGGGTCTTTCTGGGATAAAAAGGGACATAAGGACCTTTTGGGAATTTTCAGAAAATTGGAAAAGCATACATGGTCCGTACGGACCTCTTTGCTTTAATAATTATTGAATCCTCTTAAAGTCCACAATATTCCCTCAAATCCCGGGGAAAATGATTACCCTCATGCATAGTTGGTCCGTACGGACCTCTTTGCATGTCAAGATGGTCCGTACGGACCTTATTGCATAGGGGACATCATAATTCCAGAATATTCACCATCATCACATATTCCCTCAAATCGAGGAAAACCAAAATTCTGGTTTACCTAGAAGGTCCGTACGGACCTTCTTGCACCAAATCTGGCACTATAAATAGAGGGCTCCCCCTCCCTCATTTTACACACCTCCCTCTTCTCTCTTCCTCCCTTAGCCTTCTGGCTCCCCTCTAAGTCCTCTCGAGGCACTCCCGGCCCCTTTCGGATCCTTTCGAGGCCTTCCGAGCCCCCTTGTGGTGCTCCAAAGCCTCCCCGAGCGCTCCCGCGATGCTCCCGCGCTGCCCCGAGGCACTCTCGAGGTACTTTGAGGCCCCTCGTGGTACTCCGAGGCCTTGCCTGGTCTTTCTCGAGGCGTCCGGCTCTTTCCGAGTCAAACCGGCGATCCCAAACCACGGCGAAACTACGCCCGAGTGACTCCACACCCCAACGCACGCCGAACCTCTGCCCGAGTGATCCCTGCAATCCCAGCCGCCGTAGAAGCTCTGCCCGAACGCAGCCTACAATCTCAATCACGCCGAAACTGCGTCGCATGAGACAATAGGCCCCTCAGAAACAATCCGGTCCGTCTTAGGAACATCAATCCATCCTCAAACACTATTCCCCAGCGGAAGACAGACACGAACCAACATTGGTAGGGCTTCCTTCCATTACTATTTCAATACATTTCAATACGCAGTGTACAAATGTAGACATCCGACATAGCATGCATTTTTAAAAGCGCGCACACACACTCACACACAACATTTAAAGAATATTAGGGGTATCCGAAAGACTCGTTTTTACGAGGCGACTCGGGTGAGCTCTAAGATTCTAATATTCTCTTCCCGAGGAGTCATCTGACCTCCGAACTCAAAATCTCATCACACAAAAACAGTTTATTATTATTTTTAAACTGATGCCCTTTTTCAATGTTTTGGGCTTAATAATAAAAACGGCGTGGCGACTCTACAAAGCAAAACACGGCGAGACACCTCCAACACACGCAAAACGCTAAAACGGGAATAGAGCCAGATGCCGGGGCGCGAACGCGCTGCCTCTCGGATCCGGGCGAACATTCCCGAACGGCGACGAATGCGAGATGCGCGGGAGCTCGGATCCCGGGTAATTTCACTGGTGAGGGGGCAAAATTTGTCTTAAGGAGAGTGTGAATTCACACGACTCGGACGTCTTCGACAAATTTGTTTAATTCTCTTTTTCTGTTATATTTTCTGTTTTAAAAAGTTTTCTGTAATTTTCTGCTGATTTTGTAATAGTTATTCCAACAATTACCACATATTCTTTCAAGAAAAAGGTTATCTCGAAGTAAAATATTTAAACTCTTCTTCTTCCTTCCATCTTAGAGATCATACAACATCCCAAACCAAGGTTTGTTCAAATTAATGATACTAGCCATTTTCTAATTTTTTATAGTTGTTCTTTATTATGATTGGAAAAAAAAAAAAAAGACATAGACATAGCATTAGAAATTGAGAGGTCAATGGGGGAATAAGAGGAGGAGATGAAGATGGAGAGATTTAAAGTCAATACCATCTATTTGGTTGGAGGTTCTGTATGCGTTTTAAAGAAAGAAAACCACATAGGATCAATCGGTCACCATGTGCTTCATTTAAGTCATTATGTAGACAAAGTACACATTAATTCAAAATTTTCATTCCATTGTTGTAAATTTATGACATTATGTAGACAAAGTACATATTTGTTCAAAATTTTCATTCATTTGTTGTAAAGAGCGAGGCTCATCCAACTTTTATTAATTTGTCACATCTTGAAAGAAACTTTGTATATATGAGGAGTTCATGATTTGTATTTATTCTTAATTCATTCGGGTTTCATCTATAATTTACTTTTGTCTCTTAAATTGTGTAGTATTTCAACCAGGTAGTCCTATCCCTCTTTGAGTAAGATGAAAGAAAACTATACATGTACAACTCATTGTTAGTATCAAAAAGAAAAACGAGATTTATTATGGGATAAAGGGACTCCAACACTACTAACTTATTGATATTATGCAAGAAAACTAGAGTCTGCTTATTAAACATTGAAAGAGTATGAATATACTCTTGAAATACCTTTGTGATTTTTGTAATTATGGTTTATGAATATACTCTTGAAATACCTTTGTGATTTTTGTAAATATGGTTTGTATATTTTACATAAATAGATTAGAAAATTTATAAATATAGAATTAGTTGTCTAACGACTAACTTTTGTGTTTAGATATGTTTTATATATTTTAGGTATCTTACTCAAGGAAGGACTCTTGGACTGATAAGGAAATGAGAATCCTTTGTAAATAAAGAAGAGATTGACGAATCCTTGTTGAAGAAGAATTGCTCTCACTATATAAAGATGCCGTACCTCTCATTCATAGCCACGGATTTTAGAGAGAGAAACGAAGTTTATATATTTCCTTTAGTCCTTCTTCTTTGTTCTTGAAGTTCAGATCATTGAATCTTCAAGATTGTTTTTATGTTTTGTGTTCTTAGTCTAGAACCACTTTGATCTTTTCATAAGTTTGTTTTTTCTTTCATTGTAAGTTTTCTTTACAACTTGTTCTCACAATTACTGATAAGCCCTCATCCAGAGTTTGTTTATGATAAAGGTATTTTAAGAAAGAATGGCAAGTTGTATGTGGGAAGTAATGGTGAGCTTCGGAAGCAAGTCGTGGAAAAATTGCGCAACTCTGGCATGGGGGGTCACTCTGGTCTTAATGGGACCGTGAAACGGGTAGAACAATATTTTTTTTTGCTAGGGCTATCTGCATTTGTAAAGAAAATGGTGTCTGAATGTGGGGTTTGCCAAGCTAATAAGAATGAGAATGTTGCACCTCCTGGGTTATTACAGCCCTTACCCATTCCGGAAAGGCCTTGGATTGATATATCCATAGACTTTGTTGAAGGTCTTCCCAAATCTCAAGGCATGGATTGTGTTATGGTGGTCGTTGACAGGTTAACAAAATACTCACATTTCAAATTCTCTTAAGTCACCCATTTACAGCAGCGACTATAGCTAAATTATTCTTGGGAAGTGTTTATAAATTGCATGCGTGTACTGGTTCTATCGTGTTAGATAGAGATAAAGTGTTCGTTAGTTTGTTTTGGAAGGAGCTATTCCGTTTAATGGGCACTACTTTAAAAATGAGCTCATCTTACCACCCCCAAACCGATGGTCAAACCGAGCGAATTAATCGATGCATGGAGCAGTATTTGAGGTGCATGTGCAGCCATAGACCTCATCAATGGATGGCATGGATTTCATTGGCAGAATATTAGTACAACACCAATTTCCATTCAGGAACTGGACACTCTTATTTCAAGACCCTCTATAGATATCAACTTCCTTCAATTGTTCCGTACGTACCAAATTCTACTAAGGTTGCTTCATTGGATGAATTGATGAAGGAGAGGGAATTGATGGTTCAGACCTTGAAACTCAATTTACAGTTAGCTCAGTCAAGGATGAAGAAGCAAGCTGATAAGAATATGAGTGATAGAGTATTTCAACCTGGAGATTGGGTGTACTTGAAACTTCACCATATAGACAGGGTTCACTGGTGCAAAGAGTTAATCAGAAGCTTTCACCTCGATATTATGGACCTTATTTGATTCGGGAGAAGATTGGAGAAGTAGCTTACAGGTTGGAGTTACCCGCTCAGTCAAAAATCCACCCTGTGTTCCACGTATCTCAGCTCAAACGAAAAGTGGGTTCTTCTTCTGTTGTGACTGTGGAATTACCTACTGTAGGTGATCATGGTGAGTTGAGGATATCTCCAATGACAATTTTACAGCGAAGGATGATTATGCACAACAACAGGGCTCTTCCTCAAGTTTTGGTGCAGTGGTCTAACTCTCCTAGTGAAGACGCAACTTGGGAATATGTGGCATGGATTTATGATAAGTTTCCGGAACTTGATCCTTGAGGACAAGGATCATTTGAAGGAAAGGGAAATGTTATGGATGGATGCTTTACAGTATCGTTTTACATTAGTAGTTTGTTTATTCAATAAGGTCTGTTTAGTCTTTTCTCTATGTTAGTTGTGGGGCAATTATAACATATCACATTTGGAGGTTGGAATTGGAGGTATATGTTGTGTAACTGAATCAGAGAATGGGAAGAAAAATTTGTTCAAAATGTGATTTCCTACCATCTTCTTCGTTATCTCTTTCTTATCAATTAGGTCAAAGTTTTGTTTTGCCTTCTAAACAGCAGGATACAGGAGCTCTATCTTACGAGCCTCCTCGTTTCCCAAGCTTGGACATCCCCTTTTTCAGCTGTGATCTAATAGAGCCTGGTAAAGACATGCAGCATGAGTATAGTCCTCTTGGTATCCGCCAGCTCATGATGACTTCTATGAATTGTTTTAGTCCAACGAGGTTGTGGGATTCTCCTTCACGAGATGGCTGCCCAGAGACTGTGCTGAAAAGTTCTGCCAAGACTTTCACTGGCACACCATCCATATTGAAGAAGCGACATCGAGATCTTCTGTCACCTTTGTCAGAAAAAAGGTGCGAAAAGAAGTTAGAAAGTTCATTCTCTAATTTGAGAAGAGATTTTTCTCGGTTGGAGTCTTAAAGTCTGAGGTTCCACCTTAATAAGATGGAGGTCATGTTTGAAGAGAGTGTGAATGACCAATCACCATCCAGACCCAAATTAATTTCTGGACCCTGTATTGAAGATAAAGAAAATTTGTGTAATGACGGTAAAAAAGAGGAGCACAGAGAACACTCGTTGCACAATAGAAGCTCGACTAGTGGTACTGATGCCAAAGCTAAAGATGATGCTTATTCTGTGGATGGGAACGTGAGTTCTTTTCTCTCTGGCTGTTCTTTTATTTTGTTATTTTCTTATGGGAACATAACATGCACACTTGAACTGTGGCTCAGACGTTTGTTTAACATATAAGCAGGGAAAACTGGTCTTTACCTGTATTTAAACTTGAGATACCCCAATGGAGCCTGGTTTTCCGATTTTGATTTTCTTTGAGCTTATATAGCTTTGTTCTTCGAGCTTATAATTTCTTGTGATAATCCTTTCCCCTGATGTATTTGTTTTTGGAATGGCATAATTGGCTGTTGCTTGTTAAATCTTGATATTTCCTAATAAATAGGTGCAAGAATCTTCTGGAGTCCTTACGGAGCAGAACTTAAATAATCCACTATTTTTCTCTCCTGATAAGTTTAGAAGTATATCAGACACACCATTGGGTCTAAGTGCTAGAACTCTTGGAGATAAGAATCACATAAATTTAGAGGCTGTGCCAAATCAAGCCACTGTCTCCGAATCTCCGTCCAAGAATCTATGTCTATCTGTAATCAGCCCCCGCAGTGTCTCTGTCAGCGGTAAGAAGGTGGACGCCGTTTGGTTTAATCCTCCACACTATCTGCTCCTTTGCCAACACCCTTGGAGATCAAGACTGAAAAGGCAGTAAATGATGCTAGTCTTGAAAACGTTAGCATGTAAGATGCCTATTCTTTTTTATCAATCATGTCCCCTTTTCCGCATTACTTTTGAGATTATCTGATGTAGTTCTTTGAAAGAGTCACCTAGATCTTATTTTTGTTTTTTGTTTTTCGTGCTTGTTAACCTTTTCTAATGTCATTAGAAATCAGTGAGGTCTCTACTAATTTGTTTCTAATCTTTGCTTGCCTAATGATTTGTGATCTTAGTTTTAGTGAAACTCCATTCAAGAGATGGTTCATCAACTCTTTTGTGCCAGGTCCGAAAGTTCATACAGACATAACAATTGAGGTACTTAAAGTTTATGTTATATACTCCATCCATCCCACCTCAACTTGCAAAAGTTACCCTATTTGGTGTCCCATTAAAACTTGCCAAGTTCAAAAATGAAAAGTTTTTAGTACTTGATAAATCATGGGGCCCACTTGTCATACTTACAAAAACTACCTATTTACTATTCCATACCTCACTTTCTCTCTCCTACCACATTATCCTCACTCACAACACCTTAATGTTATGTACTCCCTCTTAATTCCCGTGCCATGGCGATTTATTTGCAAGTTTAAGGGTACGGAGGGATTTTAAGTTTTATACCGTCATAAAGTGAAGGTACTTCTTAAAAGATTATCTCCCTCTTATCTCCATTTAAATTTCGCAGGATATTGGTTATTTTATGAGCCCAGGGGAAAGGAGCTATGATGCTCTCGGGTTAATGAAACAGTTAAGTGAGCATACAGCTTCTGCATTTGCCAATGCCCAAGAGGTTTTGGGAGATGAAACTCCTGATTCGATATTAAGAAAAACATGCTTAAATAATGAGAAAGAAGATCAAATCAACTGCTTGCACTCTACTTCAGATGCCTTGGTAAGATTTATTTATTCTATCTAAAATAACAATGAAATATTCAATTGTTTGTTATTGTCTTTTGCAATAGCTTAGCTACAGAAAATAATTTTGTAGACACAGGGGCGTGTACTTGATTTTAGCGAGTGTGGGACACCTGGAAAGGGGACCGGAAGTTTTCCAAGTCCCTCTTCGTACCTGTTAAAGGGTTGCCAGTAACTGGATCATTCAGCGAGTAATTTACTGTATCACCAAAGAGTATATACATGTTTGTAATTTTTTCTTTTCATCAGTGTCTATCATTTTATACAAAAGACATGGATATCTTATCTATCAATTAATTAAGGGTAGTTTTTGTCACCCGTTTTATTGTTTTAATTTCTTCTATACCAAGCCTAATTCTTGAAGTGAAGAAGTTTCCCTTTTTCTTTTCCGTCTTAAACAGAAAATTAACTTATGTTAGTGTAAGTGGTTGAGTTGAGTGATAATGCTGATGCTGCAATGGTGTTTGTTGACTGTTGTTTTGGTTTTCTCGTGTCGTTTGGGATGTTTTATCTATTTTCTTGATTTTGTATTGTATGAGTGGTTGAGTTGAGGAGTTGTTGTAATTCTTGTGGCTGTTGTGTATGATGTATTTTGGTGTTCTCAACTGCTCATTGTCTTGTAATGTGCCTGTTTTCTTACTAACAAACTCTTGTTGGCTGTTAAAGAGAGAAGAAAAAAAGCAGATGACACACCGGGTGTCTCCATAAACCAATCTTGTTGTGTTGGGTGAGGTGTTGGTTCATGTTGGCCTCCCATGAAAGATCTCTCTCTCGCACACACTACTAGCGTCGTTCTCACACGTTTTCGTGGCATGAATCCATCAGACATAATGCAACAAGTGTCGTTCTCACACGTTTTCGTGGCATGAGTCCATCAGACATGAATGAAACAATTTGACATATATGGCCAATTTTGGGTAATTTGATCTGATTTCTGAAGCCTAGAAAGAAACCAAATGGAAAGTTCTCTTTGTTCTTTGAAGATGCCTAAGATGGCAACCAAATGACTAATGCTCTGTCAAATTTTCTCCATCTCAAAATAAATATTCAATGTTATTAATTAAGAATAAAAATGGATATTCATTTTGGAGTAGATTTTATCGGAATTGAGGTGGGAAGGGGTATGATGGCGGGAGCGAGATGATAGGTTAGGCTTTTTTCTTCTTCTTTAAATTCCTTAAAATATACTCATTTCGTCCCAAATTAAATATTGCATTCGGACTTATCAGACTTGTAAATGATTTTAAGAAATGAGTTTGGATATTGCTTGTATCCTAGTGAAATTAAACTGAAATTGTTTTCTTATTTAGAGATACAAAATTCATTTTGAAACAAACTAAAGGAAAGCGCGACATATAAATGATTTTAAGAAATTTGTTTGGACTTAATTAGAATATATTGAAATTGTTTTTGTATATGTATCTCAAAAGAATGAGTCTGGGAATTGTTTTCTTCTAATGACGAGATCATGAGAGTAAAGAAAACATTGCCGTAAGATGCCTAAAATTAAGATTTAATGGTTCTCAAAAGAATAAGTCTAAGAAATGAAGAGACTTTAATTGGCATACCATAACAAGTGTAAAGAATGAGAAGCCTTAGCTTTTGTATTGAATATCAATGAGTATATATAATACAAGATTTAGAATCCTTTATGTACAAGGATTTGGATATCTACCTATACAAGGAAAATATAATTTCCTAATCTGAGAGAATCATAATGCAAACCAATTACAATAAGGAAAGGTAAATTAGGAAGTTGCAACAGCTTTCCAAAACTGAACAGGGGCTGAAGCCGACCCGAGGCGGGTGCCTCGTATTGGGCCAGGCGTGCGCCTGGCTAGCAGAGACCGAGGCCTGGAGTGTGAGCATTGAGGCGGCCGCTTAAGGTGGGATGAGGCGTGCGCCTCAATCACAGTAGGTTCAGTTCTTGTTACCTTGATCTGAGGCGGGCGCCTGGCAGTGTATGGGGCGGGCGCCTCACATGCAGCAACATCATCATTGGTTTGGTTCTCTTCTGTGACATCCAATGCTCTATCCTTAATACGCCCCCGCAAGATGGACGATCCGTGGAGAAGGCCAATCTTGGAGATAAGATTTTGGAAGCGTATACGCGGCAATGGCTTCGTTAGAACATCGGCTAGTTGGTCGGAACCGGCAATGTGTTGCACACGGAGAGAGCCGGACTGAATTTGCTCGCGAACAAAGTGAAATGAGAGGGCCACATTTTTCATGCGAGAGTGAAAGACCGGGTGTGCAGAGTAGGTGGTGGCACCAAGGTTGTCACAGTAAATCACGGGTGTAGCCGGTGACGGAAAGCCTAGCTCAGTGAGTAAATTGCCAACCCAAGTAAGTTCTGCTGCAGTGTCAGCGATGGCCCAAAATTCAGCTTCAGTGGTGGAACGAGCAAGGGCCCGTTATTTTCGAGAAGACCAAGTAACCGGGTTTTTGCCCAAATAGACAAGCAAGCCAGAAGTGGATATAAAGTCATCCTTGTCTCTAGCCCTGTCCACATCACAAAATGCATGAAGAGATGGAGGAGACTGCGCAAAAATCTGAAGACCAAGGTGCCATGAAGGTAGCGTAGGAGACGCTTCAATGCAACCCAGTGAGAGGATTGGGGGTTTTGCATGAATTGCGCAATCTTGTTGACCGAGAAGGCAATGTCGGGACGAGTGAATGATAAGTACTGAAGTCCACCAACAATAGCACGATAAGAAGTAGGGTCAACAGCTGGAGTGACAGTGGATCGCGTGAGGGGAGGTGATGCTACCATGGGAGTGGGAAGTGGCTTGCAGTCAATCATGTTGTGGCGGGTGAGAAGATCATGGATGTATTTGGTTTGGGAGAGGAGAAGTCCATTTTGGTTTGGAATGACTTCGACACCCAAGAAGTAGGACAAGGGGCCAAGGTCCTTGAAGGAGAACCGGGTAGATAGGTTGGAGATGAAGGACTGAAGGTGAGAGGGAGAAGGGCCGGTGACAATGATGTCGTCAACATAGACAAGTAGGTAAATAGGGGAGGGAGATTTGGTAAAGATAAATAGGGAGGGATTGGCTAAGGAGGGTTGGAAGCCATATGTGGTGAGATAAGTTTTGTGTTCTTGAAACCATGCCCGGGGAGCCTGTTTAAGACCATAGATGGCTTTGGACAAGTGACAAACAAAGGATGGGTTGGTGGAGTCCTCAAACCCGGGGGGTTGTGTCATAAAAACAGTTTCGGAGAGAGTGTCTTGGAGGAAGGCGTTGTTGATATCAAGTTGGCGAAGCGGCTAATGGTTGGTTGTGGCAAGGGAGAGAAGAAGCCGGACAGTGGCTGGTTTGACAACAAGGCTGAAGGTTTCGGTGTAGTCAACGCCGGGTTGTTGGTGAAATCCTTTGGCTACGAGTCGGGCTTTGTATTTCTGAATGGTGTTGTCGGGATTGTATTTGATGCGAAAAACCCACTTGCAACCGACAATGTTATGAGCTGAAGTAGGCAGAACCAATGACCATGTGTTGTTGCGGGTTAGGGCTTGGAACTCTTCAATCATGGAGTTACGCCAATGGGGAATGGATAGAGCTTGTTTGGTTGTGGTGGGAAGGCTTGTGGGAGAGGTGAGGAGGGATAGGTGGGCATACTTTGGGTTGGGTTTGGTGATGCCATGGGAGAGTCTAGTGGTGACAGTTTGGGTGAGAGGTGGGGGGGTTGGAGGGTTGGGAGTGGGTGGTGGAATATCGAGTTGAGTTAGGGATGGGGGATCATTAGGGGTGGGATTGGGAGATGGTTGGGTTGGGGAGGTAGGAATGGGGGGAGGTAGAAGGGGGGTGGGGGTGGGGGGAGGTGGAATGGAGGAGGTAGTATTTAAGATGGGGAGGAAAAGGGTGTGCCATTCAGATAGAGGGGGAGTGGGAGTGGTGGGGGTGTGGTGATGAGGGAGTTGTATGGGAAAGTAGTTTCAAGAAAGCGGACATGGCGGGAGGTGTAGACACGATGGGAGGTGGGATCAAGACAGTAGTATGCGCTTTGTGTGGGTGAGTAACCAACGAAAATACAAGGAATGGATTTTGGGTCGAGTTTGTGGGTGGTGTATGGGCGAAGCCATGGATAGCAAAGGCAGCCAAAGCTACGTAGCTTGGTGTAGTTAGGAGGGGAGCGGAAAAGGTGGAAGAAGGGGGAGTCATTATTTAGGGTGGGGGTGGGTAATCTATTTATGAGGTAGGTGGCAGTGGTGAGAGCGTAGGGCCATAGGGTGAGGGGTAGGTTTGCATGGGAGAGAAGAGTGAGTCCGGTTTCAACAATGTGGCGGTGACGACGTTCGGCGTACCCGTTGTGTTCGGGAGTGTGAGGGGGTGTGGTAAGGTGGGTGATACCGTTTTGACCAAGAGTGGGTGTGAGTTTGAGGTATTCACCCCCGTTGTCGGAGTAGATTTGTATGATGGGGCATTTGAAGTATTTTTCGACCAAAGCTTTAAAGCGGAGGAAGGTGTTGTAGGTGTCGGATTTGTGTTTGAGAGGGTAAAACCAAATGTATTTGGTGAAGTGATCGACAAAGATGACATAGTATTTGAAGTTGTCAAGTGAGTGTATTGGAGACGTCCATACATCCGAAAAGATAAGATCAAGGGGAGCATGTGAGACAATAGTGGAGGATGCAAAAGGCAGCTTGTGACTTTTATTAATAAAGCAAGAATTACAAGGGGGTAAGCAAGAGGAAATACATAGACTAAACTTGCTACGTAATAGACTAAGAATGGGGGAAGAGGGGTGTCCTAATCTATGATGCCACAGCTGCGAAGAGAGAGAGAGCTTGAATGAGCTTGAATGGGTAGAGGGTGCCAAATGTAGACGCCATCCTCAAGGTTTCCATGGATAAGAGTTTGACTCGTGGCTTTGTCCTTGATAAGAAAAGAAGAATGTGAGAATTCAACGATGGCATTGTTGTCACGACAAAATTGAGACACAGATAGAATATTACGAGTAATAAGAGGGACATGTAAGATATTGTTAAATTTAAGAAGAGAGGATGATGTGGGGAGAGAGAAGGAACCTATGTGAGAGATTGGAAGAGAAGAACCATCGCCGATAATGACGTCGTCACTGCCATTGTAGGGTGTGTGAAGAGCAAGGTTGGAGAGGTCATTGGTGATGCGGTTGTTTTCACCACTATCGATAAGCCAAGATGGAGGAGGAGGTGGGTTGGGATGGGATGCGGTGTGGGCTTGGGGGTTAGGATTTTGAGTTCGATTTTGGCGATGAAGGGGGGGGGGAAGTTGACAGTGGGGTAGTCGCGTTTGAATTGGCGACATTGGGAGATAACATGTCCAATGTTGTGACAATATTGACACTTGCCATTAAAAGGGCGAGGGGAGGAGGAAGAGTTGTGGGATGAAGAGGAATTGGTGTTGCGGTAGGAGTTACGGTTAGGCGAAGGGGGGTGTGGGCGGTGAAGGCGGTGGTGGGAAGAGGAGAGGTGGTGGTGGATTGTTTTAGGGTGAGTTCATGTTGGATCAGTTTTTCGTGTAGGGCTTCAAAGGAGATAGGGTTGTCTCGGGCTCGGGTGGAGTCAATGACGGGTATGAAGGTTTCATAGTCCAAGCCTTTGAGGATAGTGTAGATAATGTCCTCGGAATCCATGGGTTTTCCTAGAATGGCAAGTTTGTCGGTGTAGGTTTTGACGGCATTCATATATTCGGAGATGGATAGTTGGTTTTTGGTGAGGTTTGCGAGGTTGTCTTTGATTTGAAGTATGTGACCACGAGAGGGGTTGGCATAGGTGGTTTTGAGGATGGTCCAAGCTTCATGGGAGGTTTTGGCTTGATGAACAAGGGGAGCAATGGCGAGGTCTAGGGTTCCTATGAGGGCTCCTAGGATGAGACGATCTTGGTGAGACCAAGTAATGGCTGCCGGATTAGGAGTGGTGGTGGTGGTGGCTGGTTTGGTTGGTTCATCATCCGTTTCAACGGTCGCGGGGGTGATGGTGATGATGTTATCATCGGGTTTTGGGTGGGTGCCATCGACGAATTTCAAGAGGTCGAGGCCAAAGAGGATGGAGGTAATTTGGGATGCCCATGTGAGATAGGTTAAAGGGGTGAGGGTGCGACAGTAAGATAGGTTGACCAAGAAAAGGGGTTGGTCAGGTTGGGCAGTGTTTGGAATGGTGGAGGAGGCTCCGGCCATTGCTATGGTGGGGTATGGCTGCCGAGTTTTGACAGGGAATTTGGGGATTGTAGGGCCTGAATCTTACCGCTCTAATACCATGTAAAGAATGAGAAGCCTTAGCTTTTGTATTGAATATCAATGAGTATATATAATACAAGAATTAGAATCCTTTATGTACAAGGATTTGGATATCTACCTATACAAGGAAAATATAATTTCCTAATCTGAGAGAATCATAATGCAAACCAATTACAATAAGGAAAGGTAAATTAGGAAGTTGCAACAGCTTTCCAAAACTGAACAGGGGCTGAAGCCGACCCGAGGCGGGCGCCTCGTATTGGGCCAGGCGTGCGCCTGGCTAGCAGAGACCGAGGCCTGGAGTGTGAGCGTTGAGGCGGCCGCTTAAGGTGGGATGAGGCGTGCGCCTCAATCACAGTAGGTTCAGTTCTTGTTACCTTGATCTGAGGCGGGCGCCTGGCAGTGTTTGGGGCGGGCGCCTCACATGCAGTAACATCAGCATTGGTTTGGTTCTCTTCTGTGACATCCAATGCTCTCTCCTTAATAACAAGCACATCAAGAGAAGAGGTGTTATGGGACCAGGAAGAAAACAAACTAGCTACCGGAATACACTTGGTTGATATTCTCCAAAGTATAAAGTTCACACCATAAACTTGGATCTCGAGAAAAATTTAGTTCATATTAATTTGTGGATTTTGTATGTTTGCAAAGATTATACATACCGCAACATGTAAGTACGCCAATCCAATTCGCGATCCTTTTTAGGTGCATTTTAAATGATAAAATCGCACTAAAGGGCGTTTTGGTAAATTTCCGGTCCGTTCCGAGACTTCCGGGAACTTTTTATAAGTTTCCCGCGAAGGAAGTATTTTTTAGTACTTTTCCCGGACAAAAGGACCTAAAAGGAATAAACTGCTTTGGGCTTTTAAAGAATTAACCCGGAATATTCCAGAAGCAGGTTTTGGCGCCAGAAACGATTATGGACGTGGCCCGTCATGCGACAGCTTGAAGCATGGAAATTGGGAGCAGGAGGTCGTGCGACCAATTAATCCCATTCCCAATTTACGTATAAAGGCCAAATTCCATTTCATTTGTAAAGGAGAGCTCTCACATATTTCACACACAACACACACACACTCAGATTTACTTTCTCTCTCTTCTCTCTCTCTCTCTATCCGCATTTGGCAAGCTCTCCCTGCGTCTTCTTCAACAACAACCTCAACCAAGCTCTCCCCCAGTCTCCTTCTCCAGCCAAACCTAAAACCACAACCAATCTCCTTCACCTTGCCCGGCAACCTCTCCCTCTCCGCAATCCAACCGGCGACCTTCCTCTCCCTCACAAATCCAAACCCGTCGATCTTCACCTAGCTCCGGCCAAACCTCCACCGAATTCCTCTCTCTAAAATCAACAACAACCAACCTTCCCTCCTTCAATCCCTGTGCCAATCCACCATTAATCAACGCCCAAACCCAATCTCCATCACCGCTCTATCCATCTCCATCCAAACAGCCAATAAACCGAATCGCCCACAACCACCACATCGCCGTTCTCTCCCTCTCAACCGTAAACCAACAACAACCGCGCCCCTGCGACCTCCCCTGTCCAGAACACAACCGAGCTCTCCCTCTCTCCAATTCCAATCGCCAACTCTGCTTCCCCTGTCCAAGTCATTTCCGATCCAACACTCACGTACGTACTGGGAATTGCGGAGTAACTCAACCTGGAATCTGAACTTGTCCCGTGAAGCTGATTGAAGAATTCGATACCTAACTTGGTATCGAATTTGTGGACTACGAGGGTAACGAATTTCTTCCCTCACCTCTATCTCGCATTTTACTACTATTTGTCTCGTTGCAATTTATTCCCCGGACTTGATAATTACTCTATACGTCCCCAATTATCAAGTCCCAACTGCCGATCTCTCTGTTTAATTGCTTTGCTTGGTATTGTTGATATTCATAAATGTGATTGTGTGGGATTTGTTGTTTATTGGCCAAGGGAGTGTGGATCTCCCTATATCCACGTCCCCTTGGTCAGTCCATTGCATATTCGTTGGCTTCTGAGTTGTATCGTTATTGTGTTGGGATTTGATTTACTTTCTGTTGGTTCTGTACTTCAAAGTGTAAGGTCCCTGCAAACGGTAGACATGTGTCACGCGACACATCGTGCCTAGCATGTCCTGTGTCACGCGACACATGGTGACCATCTGCAGAGGATCATCCTTTCAGTTGTAAATCCTGTTCTGTTTTGTCCTCGATGTAAAGTGGGATGTGGCCTCCCAGAGTCAATGGTCTACAAAGTTGTATTCCCCTTTGTTGAGTAATAAAACAAAGCACGTTTATGCATTTTCTACATATATTGTCATACACACTTTGCACACACATTTGGATGATTGGATTGTTGAACATTGAAAGACTCGTCTACGGACGAGGCGTGTTGGGTGAACTCTCGGTTCTTCCCAACACGTAACTTGACCCCCGGACCCATTTTCTCTTACAAAAAGGTTTTTAATGTTTCCTCTAAAACGACGTGGCGACTCCTTTATTTTCTATTTTTTTACGGCGAGCGCACATTCACAACACAAGCCCTGCACTGAAGCGGCTAACTGGCGTTTGAATAGCCAACATGATATAACTTCAAATAATTTAGTCGACCACGTAGAGGGTTTCACTGGCGTTTGAATAGCCGACATGATATAACTTCAAATAATTTAGTTGAGGGTTTCAAGTACAAATAAAACATGAGCAAAATAAAAAAGGGGCGGGTTACAAAGGTGTCCATGCTTTCCGCCCTTGAAAGTTTTATACGTACATTATGAAGAAGTCAAGACACAAAATTATCTCAATATACCAAATAATAGCTATTAGCCAAAGATGTAAAAGCAACAACACACGTTCTCCATTGCTACTCCCACCACATAATTTATTGTCATGATTGCCACAAAAGTGCTTCCACATTCTTTTTCTACCTCACCTGAAAACATAATCACTGACTCATAAATACGATATAGTTTGGGAAAATAAGGTCAAGTATAGCAATTAACGCCCCAAAATAGAGAAGACATATTGCAATGGGATTTTCGCATAGAGAAACCAATTATCGGTTAGAATCATGGAGTAAACATCTACTCTTTTACCAGAATCAAAGTTCATTACCTACTTGCCTATAATCTCAATTTGCTTTAGTTAGCTTAATCGTACAGTAACTTACAGTTGTGTAAAATCTAAAGAGAGGAATATATCAGACAACAAAAACTTGTTTGAACTGTTCTTGGATGCGCTTCAAGCTCATATATTGTCAGATTTTAAGCTTCCAATTACCCTGTAAAAGATATGTCGAGACACTTCCACACTCTCTATCAATGATTATTCTTCAAGAGTTGGTAGCTGTTTGGTGGATTATTTCTTATTGTTAAAACAAGGTACAATCTCTGAAGAACTGATATCTTTGCATTATTTTTTGCTGATGCTAATCAAAACAACAACTTCCATTGCAAAATGAAAAGCTATCATTTGTCTCAACAAGACCATTAGACCGAGTTTTTGTTTTAAATAGAAAAAGAAACTTACGTAAAGATCCTTTTTGCCAGGTGTATGTTGGTCTGTAAACCGATTTAATAGCTAGTAAAGCTGAGGATTGAATATGACAGTCTAGTTCTATATTCTGATGATACTTAAATATAACTATGAGACAACCAATTAAGAAGTACCACATAAACTGCTACGAGCGCTACGAGTTGTAATTGCCTAGATAAAATAACTAAATTAGGCTAAAATTGAGAAATTACTCCTTACCTCGCTATTGAGATTTCGTGCTTTGAAATGATGTTGGTAATACGCTGCAGCTCATCAACAACCACTGATATATTCATTCTGTCTTTTGCTGACTCCGCAGAGCACGCAACTCCAATCTTCAGAAATGAAACTAAACACTCCACCTTTTGTTTTGCATATCTTGGATTTTGCGTTTCATTTTCCTCTTCCTTCACAAGTATTGGGTCTACTATGTCCATGACGCTGTCCGGCAAGGCCCTTCTAACATAGTCACGAAGGTTAAGGCCATTCTGGAACATTTTGTCTGTGGGTCTCTTTCCGGTCATCATCTCCAACAAAATTATACCGAAACTGTAGACATCTCCTTCTGTTGTCATCTCGCTTCCAAGACCATACTCTGCAAATCATGATGATGACAAAATATAAGATTCACGCCAAAATCTCAAGAACAATTGAGTGGTGGTCAAAGGCATAAAATTAGTAAAAATTAATTAGCTAGAAATAATTGATTGTGATTGTGGGTTCTTGAGTAAAGTGGTTGCCTGTAGGTGCATAACCAATAGTTCCTCTCAAACCAATGGAACTGCTTTGGTTGATATTTGAAACTTCTGGAAGGAAGAACCTTGCGAGCCCAAAATCCCCAACATGAGCGACCATGTCTCCATCGAGTAAAATGTTGCTCGGCTTTAAATCACAGTGCAAGATAGGAATTTCACACCGGTAATGAAGATAATCAATGGCATGAGCAACTTCTGTGGCAATGTTCATTCTTTGAAGAAGGCTTAGTTCCTGCATCTCATTCTCTATGTTCATTGTTCCTGGAATTGGATGTAATAAACTCTCTAGACTTCCGTTAGCCATGAACTCGTAAACCAGAGCTTTAAAATCATTACCTTGAAAGTCAATTGAGGAGCATGCACTTATGATCTTTACAAGGTTACGATGTCGAATATTTCTCCAGGCTTCACATTCTGCCATGAAACTCTTTGAAGCTCCTCGAAGGTCCAGGTTTAGTACCTTGGCAAAGAACCGTTATTCCATCCTCAAGTACCCCTTTGTAAACATGGCTAAAACCACCCATACCAATCAGGTTTTCTGAGGAGAACCTGTTTGTTGCCTTGAGGAGCATTTCATAAGAATACATGGTGAATTGTTGCCTCAATGCCAGGCCTGATGATGGTGTTTTAGTTCTCCTTTTGTTCCAAATGAATAAACAACATGATGCCAAAGCCAGGCCAACAAGCAAGCAGATTATTGGAATCACAATTATGAGTGCAAGCGACATCTTTTTACCATTCTTTCTCTTTTTGATGCTGCATTTAGGAAGGTGAAGTTCAGGCAAGCCGCCACAAAGCCTATTGTTCCCTTCAACAGAGATGGCAGTAGCATTTGTGAAAACTCCGTTCATTGGTAGTTTCCCCTCAAAGTCGTTGAATGACAAATTAAGATGCTTTAACTGAAATTTCTCCAAGAATCTTGGAATTTGTCCAGAAAAGTTATTGCGGGAAATATCAATGTACTGGATACCAGTTAAAGAGATAAATGATTGAGGTATCAAACCTTGAAAGAAGTTCCCCTCCAGGAATAGTTTCTCCAGGCTAGTGAAGCCACCTATGCTGCTAGGGACTTCACCGGACAACTCGTTCTCTGACAAATCCAACACTTCTAAATTATGAAGCTTTCCAATTTCTAGTGAGAGTGATCCAGACAGGTGGTTACGAGGAAGATATAGGAATATTAGCGATGAAAGTCCAAGAAGCTCTCCTGGTATGCTGCCAGAAAGGTTATTTGACGAAATGCTCAATAGATTCAGTTTTTCGCAATTTCCAAAAGTTGTTGGTATTGTACCCTGTAATTTGTTGTTGGCTAAGGATAGTACATACAAGAGTGACAGGTTCCCAACAGATTCAGGAATATTACCAATCAAACTGTTTTCACTTAGGGCCAATTTTTGTAGTTTACAGAGATTGCCAATGTTACTAGGAATTGTGCCTGTGAATTGATTAAAATCCAGTCCTAATGCCTCTAGACTGACTAGATTCATCATTGATGGAGGGATGGATCCATATATTGAATTGTGATGAAGTGATAGAAAAGAAAGTTGAGTTGAGAGATTGCCCACACAACTTGGTAGCTGCCCTCTTAATTGGTTTTGATCAAAGAATAACTGTTGCAAATTACTACAGTTCACCAAAGAGGCAATAAAATTCAATTCATCAGGTTCCCCACTTCCAAAAACATTTGCTGATAGAGCTAAATACGAGAGGTTTGGCATCATTCCAAAATCAATTGCTATTTTTCCATGGAAACGGTTATATTGTATCTGGATGAGTGCCAATTTTGAACAATTGGAAATTGAGACTGGAAGGGGTCCTGTAAACTTGTTTCCCCATATCATAATGATTTGAAGTAAAGGTAGCTTCAAACCTATGTCTGTTGGGAGACTTCCAACAAGTTGGTTGTCTGGTGTACTGAAAACAGAGAGCAACGAAAGATTGTAAAAGGACGGAGGGATTGTACCATAGAGTTGATTACTGCCAATATTCATAAACCATAGCTTCTTTAACTGACCAATGGTGTATGGAATGATTCCTCCAAAATGATTGCCAAGGGCAGAAATTATTTCGAGAGAAGTGAGATTACCAATGGAAGGAGGTATTTCTCCTGTGAAATTGTTGTAGTGAATACTAAGATTTACAAGCTTCAACATAGAACTAACTTCGTGTAGGATTGTCCCAACAAGCTTATTGTAACCTACCCGAGCCCTTTTAGGTTGGTACAGTTTGAAAGACTAGCCGGAACATTTCCTCCAAATGAGTTATTGAACAAGAATAGTTGCTCCAATCTGAATAAACGGCCTATTTCAGTAGGGATAACGCCTTCAAATGTGTTATTGTAAAGCCATAACACCCTGAGGAAGCTCAAGTTTCCTACAAATGGAGACAAAGAACCAGATAAACCTCTGGAGGAAAGATCCAAAGCAGTGACTCTCCTATGGCGCCGACCACATTTTACACCTTCCCATTGGCAGAAATGGAAAGAATCGTTCCACGACCCCAAACCACCTTCAGGGTCAGCAACAATCTTTGACTTGATGGCCATCAGCGCAAGGTGATCGGATTCTTTCGTGTCCAAGGCATCAGCTTGGGTTGCAGCACATGGGTTTTGATTGGAGATTAACATGATCATGAAAAATAGAAGGGATTTCATCTTTAACATTTTCTTGAGAATACAGTGTTTCACTCTTGAAATTTCTCTCTAGCTGAGATAATAACCTTAGATTTCTCTGTTGTATATTTGAAATTATTCTGTGACTCAAAAAAATATATCCAACCAATTAGTGGTGAGCTACATAAGACAGTTGACTTGAAAAGTTATTTAGTTGACTAAAAAAGTCCCAAGAAGGGCTTAGTGGATGACTAAAAAAGTCCCAAGAAGGGCTTAGTGGATGACTAGAAATTAAGGTATGGAATTTATTTAGTTGATTGGATTCTTACCAAAAGTGCGTTACTGGAAAATAATAATAATTATTATTATTATTTATAATTAAAAAATATTTCACGCATAATTAAAAAAATATTGCATCAATTTATAGGAAAAAAATTATTATTTTTCTTAAATAAAGGCTAAAATGAAGAAGGATAATTGAGAAATGAGTGTTTTTTTTTTTTTGTCCAAATCAAATGAAACTTATATCAATTTATAGGGAAAAAAATGATGAATTTTGGTGAAAAAAAAAATTAATTTACTAGGTGATAATTCAGCTCAAAGAATTGGGATAAAAAAAAAATCGAAAATTCAATGGACGAATAAGAGCGTGACACTTGGCAGACCCAGGAAAAAAAAAAGAAGGAAAACCTAAGCTCCTCACGCGCCTTGCCTGGTTGTGAGGCGCACACGCCGGCGCCTAGCCTGGTCCAATCAAAAGCTGACACATGTCAAATTTTTTTTTCAGCTGGTTGAAATTTTTCATTCCACACTTTCATTTACCCCCTTTTCATTTGGCCATTGTAGGATTTCAACGGGATGAAATGGGTGGGTTTCATCCCCCATTTCATCCCTCCATTGTACAAAGCCTAAGAAATGACCAAAAGTGCACTGAGCTATGTGCTTATGCATACGTTTTGCTAAGATACCAAAAGTGCTTTTGTGGAAATTACCAAGAAATGACAAGGCAGCCACTGAGAGTGCATTAACAAGTGAGGGTTTTTCTTTTTCTTTCGTTTTTTTTTTTTTAAAAAAGCAAATTCTCTTGGTATTGATTGTGTAAGTTTTCATATTAACAAACTCTTGTGGGTTGTTCAAAAAGGAAGAAAAAGTTATAACACGGAATTTGAATAATGTGGTCTTGGTTGTTCCAAGGAGGATAATTTAGAGGGTTCTCACAAGTAGCTAGATAACAGTTTTATTTACTCTTTAGTATCCATATATTCCCTTGGACCATTTCAAACTGTAAAATTTGTCATTTTAGGTGTACCGCTTAAAATTGCAAAAGCTCAAAATGGAAATTTTATTACAATTTTATTAATCAATGGGACCCACATGCCATACTCACATCAACTAATTTCCTTACAATTCCCGTCTATACCAATTTTGTTTTTTTAGTTTGAACTCGAACAGAGGGAGTATATTGTATTAAGGATTCTTACTCTTTCAAAGGTTCGGTTCAAATTGCAACAAAAAGCTTGGTCGGAGGTTTTTTAATGCAATTTATTTATGTTAAATGCTTTAATTTCCTTACACCTTATGTGACTGGGAATTGGTGGAAGACCTCCCCTAATTAAAGCTACGTAATGATGTTCACAACTTATGTGACTGGGAATTGGTGGAAGACCTCCACTTAAAAAACATAGTATTTGAAAACTTGGTATGATCAATCATTTTATTACAATATTATATTTGTTCCACACATGTTTATTTTTATGGGTCACTTGTTCTTATTCTTCTTTTCTCCCATTCCTTATTTTTATCCTAAATTTGGGCAAAACCATTTTACCAAAAATACCCCTAATTAATATTCATTTTCAAAGATAAATGGTATTCATTAAGTATATGGGTTAAAAGTAGATGGAATGAACTGTTTGCCCTCCGCTTCAGATGCTTTGGTATGATTGATTTGTCCTAACCACAGCAACTACCTTAATTTTTTCGTTTGTTGAGATTTGTAGCTCTAGAAAAATGGTATGCTAGTTATAGTTTGAATAATCTTTGGATAATCCTAGTAATGCTAATGGTGTTTGTTGATAGATGTTCTGGATTTTCTTTTGTCATGTATGATTTTGTATCTATTTTCCGAGATTAAGGTGATCATAAAGGGAGTGCTTTATGGAAATTACTAACAAATAACAAGGCACTGAACTATGTGCATGAAGGAAATGAAAAAGAGGCACTGAGCAGGCAATAACAAGAGAGTTTGATTAACCAAAAGGACATTTTAGGCATTGATGTGCTTTGTGCATACATTTTATTCAAGTCTCTACTAAAATGCAATAACAAGTTGGAGGAATTCAAATAAGACAGTGGACTGGAAATGTGCTCTGTATTCAAATAAAACAGAGGTTTTAATTTGAAGTTCAATTTATTTTTTGTTGACCTGATTCGTTTTTAAAAGATTGGAGTTACTTTAACTGATATGTTTGAGAAATTAGTTTCTACGCTGATTCTGCTACAGTTACTATCTTGGTTACGTTATGAGCCCAGGGAAAGAAGCTATGATGCTCTCGGGTTAGCGAAATAGTTAAGTGAGCATACAGCTTCTTCTGCATTTCCTACTTACACAGAAAGAAAACTTATGTTAGTCTAAGTGGGGAATAGTGGGAGTGAAAATGGACAGCCATTTTATAGCTCGGTGATAATGGCGTTTTTCGATAGCAGGAAACTTTGTGGGAAGACTATTTTCTAGCTAGGTGATAATAGTGGAAGTGAAAAGGGATAACCATTTTACTTCTTGTGCTTGTTGTGTATGATCAATGGCGGTGGTGCTACGTTATTAGGACAAACAACACTAACCTCCTCCATTGCTATATAATATTTAGACTTTAATAATATTTGCTCCGTCCCAATTTAAAATTTTTAGTTTGACTTTACACGTTTTTTTAAAAAAAAAAGGTAAACTGGATCAACAATTGTAGTGGGTTGATGACATTGTCCAAAATACTATTCATTAAGTATATGGGTGAAAAGTAGAGTAACAATTTATTATTAATATTATTATTATTATTATTATTATTATTATTATTATTATTATTATTATTATTATTATTATTATTATTATTATTATTATTATTATTATTATTATTATTATTATTATTATTATTATTATTATTATTATTATATGATTTTTTACGAGGACAAGATTGTTCAAAACACTATTCATACTTCGCCATTTATGGATACAACAACTAAGAAGCTTAAACTGAGATGAAAAAAGGAAAGTATATGAACCTTAAACTAAGAGATAAGATTTTCTTGTTGATTGTTTTTTCACAAAAATAAGATAGTTCAATTTTTAACTCCGATTCATCTTGTTGATATCAATAATTACATTGATTTTTCAATAAGTTTGTAGCATTTTGGGATTGAAGTTTTCATAATTTCATTCTCAAGTTACTACAATTGCTTTCGAAAAAGTTTTGGGATACTTCGTTGTACTCTTTTCGTCCAAAATCAAATGACCAATTTTATTTTATTTTAAATTGTCTTAATCCAACATAAATTTGAAAAGTTTTTGGTTAGTAGCACTTACTTTACTTACTTTTTGTATTCAATTTTGTGATTATAGGATCAAATAGATTTTAGTGGTGCTTGAAGCATCAAATATCCTTAAAAATATAACTAGCAAAAAGACTCAAAAGTAATTTCAGATGTGCTTTTCGATAAGACTTTGTTAATTTACTAGTCATAAAAATACTATTGAGTATCAAAAACGATAAATTGTGACGTTAATTTTTTTGGCCCACCCTCGATAAAAATTCTGGATTCGCCACTGTGTATGATGTATGTACTTGATAGTGCTATTGTTTTCTACTCCCTCCGTCCCACTCGGCTTAGGATTTTCTCTCACGCTCGGGGATTAAGAAATACAATATTTTTATTTAAGATCTAATTCAATTACTCTAATATTTTTATTAAGTAATCAATAAATATATATTTCATTTAATATTTTTTTTGAAATATATTATTAGATAGAGTATGTTTTAGCTTTTAACTATTTTATTTATTAATGATTTAAAGTAATTGAATAAAATGTTATATTTCACAATAATGATTTTTATTTAATTAAATTTTAGGCCTTTTATATTTTGGGGCAATTATCAAATCATCCCTCAGCCTAATAAAAACGATCACCAAGGACGCATATTTTGCAGATTGACCATCCGGTCCTAACATTATAGGTGGACATGCGTATGCGTGTCCTTGGCAAATTAGGGGAAATTACACTCGTACCCTTCATTTAACGACGTGGCACGCGAGGACATACCTACATTCAGCCTTTCTGCTCTTTCCCTTTCCTTCTTCTCTCTCTTTCTTTTTTTCCCCTCAAAACTTTAAAATGAAATACCTTAAGATCTAGAAGTCAAAAAAATATATTTGAAACCACCATTGTGTTCTATCGTCAACACGATTCAAACTAGTAGCATCAACGTATAATTGGAAGAAAATTTTATAAGTTCACGGTTGTTCTAAGTTCACAGTTGTTTTTGAGAAGTTTATCGATATTTTTTAACGGTTGTTCTAAAAAACAACTAAAAAGAAGTTTACAGTTGTTTTAGCTAAATTCATGATTTATGCATGAAAATAGCTATCATTTAATTAATTCACAGTTGTTTTTAGTCTTACACGTCCTCTAATTTTGCAATTTTATGAGATAATTTGACATATTTGGTAAGTTCACAGTTGTTTTTATTAAGGTTCACAATTATTTTTAGTCTTTTATGACCTCTATTTTTGCAATTTTAATGAGATTATCTGACATATTTGTTAAGTTTACAGTTGTTTTTATTCTTTTATATGCCCTCTATTTTTACTATATTATGAGATTATTTGGCATACTTGTTAAGTTCACAGTTATTTATAGTTAAGTTAACAGTTGTTTTTAGTCTTTTATTTTGACTACTAATTTACAATTTTATGAGATTATTTGACATATTTGTTAAGTTCACAATTGTTTTTAGTTAAGTTCACATTTGTTTTTAATCTTTTATGGCCTATATTTTTGAATTTTATGAGTTTATTTGACATATTTATTAATTTACAGTTGCTTTTTGTTAGATTTACAGTTGTTTTTAGTATTTTATTGCCTCTATTTTTGCAATTTTATGAGATCATTTGACATATTTTATAAGTTCACAATTGCTTTTAGTTAAGTTCACAGTTGTTTTTAGTCTTTCATGGCCTCTATTTTATGAATTATTTGATATATTTGTTAAGTTCACAATTGCTTTTAGTTAAGTTCACAGTTGTTTTTAGTCCTTTATGGCCTCAATTTTTCCAATTTTATGAGATTATTTGACATATTTGTTAAGTTTACAATTGTTTTTGTTAAGTTTGCAGTTGTGTTTAGTCTTTTATAACTCTATTTTTGCTATTTTATGAAATTATTTGACATATTTGTTAAGTTTACAGTTGTTTTTGTTAAGTTCGTAGTTGTGTTTAGTCTTTTATAACCTCTATTTTTGCTATTTTATTAAATTATTTGACACACACACACACACACACACACACACACACACATATAGAGAGATATTTCATTTTGAGTGTCTATGATTTTTAGTGCAACGCCTAAAATATAAAATTTGCAATTTAATATAAGACGGGAGTACTTATTTTTGGAATGAACAACCTATTTTATGTTTACATTTTGAAAGACATTTTTTCTAATCAAGCAAAATTGAAAATCATATGATAATCTCCTGAATCCTACCCATTATTTCAAGATTCCAACAAATTTAAGTTTCTAAGGTGATTACATTTATTTCACTCTGGTTTACAAAGATAGCCAACATATATAGTCAAGAGAAAAGAAAGAGGAGAGAGAAACTCTTTCTATTTCCCATTTTCACACACAAAAACCCAATCACACACACGCACTCACTACAACCTTTTGGATAATTGATCCTTCATTACCATCCATCGGTATTTTGAATATTTCTTTTGTCATTTTTGCAATGTACGGTTGCAGTGTCTTCAATTGGCTCAAGTGTTCATGTTAGTTGTGAAAAGTCCAGGATAAGATTGACTGAAAAATACATAATTTGTAGGTGGAGCAAATTGGTCGGATCTTAGGTTGCTCATGGATTGGATCGCTGAATCTATGACAGTGAGGGACTTAAAACGCCGGTCAACATGGTCGAGGAAGTAGGGACGCCAGAAAAAAAGGTATGTGGTCGGCAACGACGACGGTGGATGGCCTGGGGGTGGGGGAGTTTTGTGTGTAACAAAGGGATCGGTGTTAGAAGGCCAAGAGGGGGTTGTCAGAGGTGATGGATTGGAAGGGGTCGCCGGAGTTGAGGAAGAGGAGGGGACGCCGAAGTTGGGGAGGGGTCGTCGGAGGTAGGGAGGGAATGGTCGTCGTGGGGGGAGAGGAAGGTTCGCCGGATCTATTGTAGAGAGAGATAAGGTGAAGATTTTTTTGTTTATGGGTAAGGTAGTTTGGGTAGCAAAGGAATATGTGGAATTTTGATTATGATGTCAGACTAGTTGGTTAAATTTCAAAATTCTTATCTTAATTGGTCCTTCACTAACCCAGCGGTAATTTCCCCTTATATTTTTAAAATCATTTTCTTGAATATCTTTTAGAGGAAGAAAGTTTGATGGGACCGTTTGAACCGGAGCACGGGCTAACATGGCAGACCGGAGAGTAGGGAAATGAGCAGGTTGGCCTGCGAAATGCACAAATGGGCCCGGTTGATCAGTCCACCATCTTTTGAGTATCTCGTATGTGCTAAAATGTAAAGTTGATTTTCACATTTGTGACTAAATAAATTTTATTTGTTAATAATTTTTTTTATGTAATTGGAATAAGAATTGTACAGACATGTCCTTACTATTTACTTTATAAATTTATACCATTGCATGTATACATTAAATGATGATACTCCCTCCATCCCACACCAAGGTCCCTTGGTGTGGGTTTCACGTGTTTTAAGAAAAAAAAATTGTTTGTGTTGTTTAGAATAGAGGAGAGATAATGTAAAAGTTAAATGTGGGGTAGTGAATAGTAGTTAATGATTTTTTTTTTTTAAATGGGTAGAAGATTAGAGGAGAGAATATAAAAGTTAAAAATATTTAATAGGAGAGAGAATGAGTGGGAGGAATAGTAAGTTAATGATTGGTTTTTTTGTAAATATGTTAACTTTATAAGGGTATAATGAATGGTTTTTTTGTAAATATATTAAATCATAAGGGTATAAATATATTCAAAACTTTACATTTATGGAAGGGAACCTTGAAGTGGGACGGATCAAAAGGAAAAGTAGGAATCTTTGAAGTGGGATGGAGGGAGTATTTATTAATGTGATTTAGGAGGTTAGGAGATTCGGCATTCAGTTCTGGAAAAAAAAATTGAAACTCATTTTGGGATAAACAGAACAATAATATTTTTATATATTCATCCCATTAAAGAATGCTCATTTTTCATTTAGAGGACAATCAGAACATTTTTTTTTTAACAGATAAAATGTTTAGTTTAAGAAATTTAAATTGCAAAAAATACCACAGAAGTTGGATATTACAAAAAACTTTTTAAATATTACAAAAAACTATTTTTTATTTTGCATTTATCTGTCAAATAACTAATAAATGCATTTATTAGTTACAAACAATTGAAAAATGCATTTATCAGTGATAAATGCTTATCATTGATAAAAAAATAATCTTTAAAAAAAAAATTTGTGTTTATCTGTCAAACTACCATAATCATCACCGGCTATCATCGCCATTAACACCACTAGTTAGTATAATTATATTTATACATTAAAATTTTGTACATTGAATTAGATTACTTAATTTGTTTTAATACATATATCACATGCTCACTTAATTTAATTGACATTGATGGTTGAAATAATAGAAAATGTTAATCATTTTGAACTGCATGGGTGAGCATTAGATATTAAAGATGTTCATTAAATTTTTCATCCATTTACACTAACAATATTTTAACATTTTATTAATTTTTACATTGAATTGCTAACATAAGGTAATCTTGAGAACCTAGTTGCAAAAAAAAAAAAATGTCGTGATCCAAATTGTAAAAGTATCTAAATATTGGGTAACTAAATTATAATTTACCCTAGGGTATATACTTTCAAGGTAAAAACATTAAGGATTTCAATAGGTGCGAATGGAATATCAAATACTAGACTTAGTTTCAATAGGGAATAGAGGGAATATCAAATACTAGACTTAGCTAATTCTGATCATTATGTCAACTATGTGAAGTGTTGTTTAGAGAGATAGGATACCAAAATGGTAAAATTTGGGAAAAGAGGGTGATGAGCTTGATGGCGGTGGCTATGGAGGTTAGGAGTGGGGTGTGGTGATGTGGTCGTCCTTAAAAAATTAGGTGGTGGAAGTGTGAATAATTAATTTTTCTTCGATCAATTTATCTGTTGGGAAATCGGTGGTATTCGAGTATTACTTGACTCATACCAAGTGTACAAGGAAGAGAACAATATGCAACAACATCCATATCAAAGCAATAAAAGACAAGAAAACAAGATTTGTTCACTCAGTTTATCCGACGAACGGATAACATCTGGGGGCACTACAAGCCATGATATTTAAAAATATTATAATTTGTGTTGTTACAATCAAAGTCCATGAACTCCCTCCGAAATCATCACTCTCTCTATGTAAACACATACCACCCATACATCCCTAAGACATAATTTAGGCCATCCATGGAATGCTCCTAAAGCACCCAAAGACCTATCAATGCCTTTGACTCCCTAGTACATATTGGAACTTAGATAGCGCTTTTTTAGAGCTAAGATAGCGCTTAAAAGCGTTATCTAAACTACCGCTATGCAAGTTAGCATAGCGCTTATTATGCGCTACATAAGCTCACAAACTTAGACAGCGCTTTAACAATCGCTATCTAAGCATTTTTTTTATTTTCAAAAATCATCTTAGGTAGCATTTTTTAAGTGCTATATAAGCAAATTTTTTTACAAAAAACAAGCTTAGATAGCACTTAAAAAGCCCTATCGAAGGCTATTTTTCATTTTTTATTTTGTATTTTTTTTTCTTGCTGCACCTATTTCAAATTATATGAATTATAATCAAGAAATCAAATAAATAAAAATTAATATGAACTAAAAATCATTTCATTCAACAATAACAATCAACTTCTCATTTATTACACCAATAATAATTCTTACAATCACCCACGAGAGTAATAAACTAACTAATCTAACACCCGTCACACGACATGAAACTTTGACAAAAAAATTAAACAAACCAAAGAATGTCGCAGTCTAATTAATGGGCATCAAGAATGAAGAACCGCCAAAGATTAGCCATTCCAATACTTGGTGTCTAATACTTTTCGATTTTCAATAGGTTGCGTGAGATCATATGAGGCTCAACTGCTTCAACCAATGCTGCATGCAGAGGGCCTGCACGCCAGAAAACCAAATAAAAAGAACATGAGAAATCTTGTAGCTTTTCAAAGAAAGTCGGAAATATTTGAGTTTGGAAATTTTAATTGGATTTCATATATTTTAGAAAAAATATACAGCTCGTAATGCTTAAAGCAATCTAGGCAATTGAGAGGGTTAACTATTTATGGACCAACCTTGGAAACTTGAAGTGCAGATTGAACAGCAGAAATTTCGGTGACCAATTTCTCTCGATCTTTACCAGTTGCATGAGCAATACATCAACTCAAAACGCAACATCCATGCTGGTGAGTTGCAATATCCACACAGAACTTTGCAGCAGCAATGAAAATAAACTGCAGAAGAGAGAACTAACAGATGAGAGAAAGCATGTTGAGTATAAATGTCAAGTGAGACTGAAAAATTATAAGAATACAATAATGCTATAAAGGAAGGATGAAACAAATCACCCAAAAACAGAGTGCCTAAAGGGAAGAACCAGCTGGAAAAATTATCTATAATACAATAGACGGTAATAACCGCCTCTTAGCCCCCCTCCCCCCATAAGTGGCGGCTGAGATTCAATGTTGGAAAATGATCTAACGGACTGAAATTAACCCCAACTGCCTAAAAACCTATCCCTAACTGCCTAAAAACTGACCAACTCTAATCAACTCTTCCCTTCCCACTGTTGCACAAACCATTATTTTTCCTTCTTAAGTTTAGTGCTTCAATTTGTGCATTATGTTTGATTTCTGTTCTCTATCAACCACGTAGCAACATATGGTAAACATATAGCATCAACCTTATGCATGTCAGGGTCCAAACTGGCAAATCTACTGCTGAAACCAATGTTCACCTCCATTCCGGCTCATGCTTTTACTTTCCTCCAAGTTCCTATGAGTTTTCTGGTGTTTTAAGATATTTATCTGCATCACTGCCAAATGAAATGAGTTTGTAGTCAGGAAAAATGCCCATAGCTTATCTTTTCTATAGTGAATAAAACCTACACAACAATCAGTATAAATACAGTAACACATATACATTGCTAGGGTTCATTAAATGGGCCGAGTTATGGCTTTTGTGTCATTTACTTGGATGCATAAGAAATTTTATTTAATTTTTTTTAATGTTTTTTGCAGTATTATTAATTTGTATTGCAATTTAAAATTAGTATTCACATCGTCTAATGAAATTTATGTTTTTATAAAGATGATTTTGTATTTGTTTTTCATTGTTTGGTTTGGTTTTTTGGTGGTGTTGTTAGTGATGGCAGAGAGATGGTGGCGGTGGGCTGGTGGTGATGGTAATGGGATGGTGGCACCGGTGATTGTGGCAGGCTGCCGGATTTCAAGAGGTGGAAGAGGGCGGCGGTTTGGAGGAGGGCGGCAGTTGGGGGAAGAAGGTAGAGAGAGTGTGTGTGTTTTCTTAGAGATAGACGACATCACAAAAAAATTGTAGATTAAGGGGGTAAACAAAAAAAAAAATACATCGAGGACCAAAAAAAAAAATGACTATAGGTTGGGAACGAAATAAATTTGAATATTTTAAAAATTTTATTTTGGGACGGAGGGAGTAAGATAAAAATGAGATAATAACTCAATGGACCCCCTAAAGTTATATTTTGTTACATAATGTATATAGTGAAAATTTTATCAAGGAATTATTTTAGTTAACATCACCTGACTATTTCTTTAGGGTCTTAGGCTTAGGCTGGGAATTGTAAGCATAGTAATAGAGGATTTGTAGTTATATAGGACTATATAGTGTCATTCCATGTGGTTATTGAGTGAATGCAAGAGCAAGAGTTGGGAAAAAATCATAAATATTTTTCTTATTATCTTTCAAACTTTTGGTTTTAAAATATAACTAATTTTCCTTTTTTAATATATTTTTTGATAATGTTTTTCACCTTCTTCCCTCCTGAAATTGGACTTTAACTCACACCTACCTAATTGTGTTGACAATCACAATTTTGACATTACATGAACATCATTAAAAAAATATATTATTCAATTTGAGAAATAATTTTAATTTAGGATATCGGCTTGAATATTAAAATAAAACCAAAATAAAAATAAAATAAAAAATTTAATGCGCATTTTCCATTTTTGATTTATTTTTTTAAACTTCAATTTGTAAATTTAATAGTTAATTTGTATGGAACTTTTTTTTTATCTAATTTTAGAATTTTTAGTATAGCAAGCATATAATAAATAATGAAAAAAAAATATTAATGGATTTTTATTTTTTCAAACAGGTAATTTATTTTGGGACAATTTTTTTCTAAAAAACGGTCATTCATTTGGGACGGAGGGAGTAATATTTTTTGAAATTTTATAGAGAGCAAGACAGAAATAAAAATTTATCGGTCTCTCATATTCTGGGCTTATTTGGACCTAAGGAAGAGAATGAGTTTCTAATTGGGTTTTCTATTGGCATGGGAAAATAGAGGGGGGGGGGGGTTGTCATTCTCAGATAATATGAACTTTTTGTTTTTTAATAGTTATTTATTTGATGGACCAAATAATTATTTAAATCTTTTCAATTACCAAATATATACTCCCTTTCTCAATCTCATTATTATAAGCTACACACTTATTATTCGCACGAGAATTAAAAAAAGTGTTAATAGTTGTTGGAAATGGAAATGATTAAGAGAACACCAACCAAGGGTATGACCATAATACAAAGAATGGAATATTGGAATGCTAAGGACCACGAGAAAGTTAAAATACTAGAGAAAAAACTAAGACAAATCTGACAGAGATACCCGCAGAGTTGGAGGCAGACCGCAGAGAGTTAGAGGTAGACCTATACTTTATGAGACGGAAACTAGAGATTTTTTTCTCAAATAATCCTTTTTTACTTTTTTATTTACCAAAATGACTCACTGTTCAAACTATTTCCCAGAACGTCCATTTTTTTGAAAATCGCTACACCGTGTAGCGAGTTTGATTAGGGTTTGTCAAAACTCGCTACACCGTGTAGCGAGTTTAGGGTAATTAAGTTTGGCCGTTTGGAAATTAATTAGGGCATTTAATTAACCTAAACTCGCTACACCGTGTAGCGAGTTTGGTCAAACCTAATCAAACTCGCTACACGGTGTAGCGAGTTTGGAATCCCTTTTTTTTCTTATTTTATTTAATTCTTCTCTTTATATATATATATATATATATATATATATATTTATATATATATAAAATAATAAATTAGAAAGAGGAAGTCCCTTTAAAAGTCCTCTCACTAAGAGAGGTCCCAAAGGAACTTGAAAAACAATGAAGATGAATCATCTATTTATAGTAGAAGAAAGATTTGAAAAATGTAGGATACATCTATGTGGGAAACACAAAAAATATTTAAATTTAGAGATGGTGGGAAAAACAAAATTTCATTTGCCTCCAAAAATTTCATTTGCACTCCTCATGAATTTTTTGGGGGCAAATGAATTTTTTCCTTAAATCAATTACTTCTCTTGAACCTTTTACTTGTTCCATTTTTATGTGAAAGCCTCATGAAATTTTTTATTAGTAATATACGTGATTTAATTATCTTAATAATGAAAACTTAAAAAATATTGCATTTAATTTTTCAATTTTTTTTTTGGAAAAATTCAATTAACCTTACCACTAAATTTAAATTAAAATAGAATTAACTTTCTTTCTACTTCTTTCTGAGACGGAAGGAATAATTCACTAGCTCTTGCATATTTATTATAATGATTACTTGTAGCATAATAGATATTTGAAAAAAGTACTAATTTGGATCATAATAGAGTATGAGAAATATGTAGAAATAATTTCATGCCCCCCCTCACCCTAAATCATTATTCATAAAAGTGAAAAAATTGAAAAATTAAATACAATATTTTTTAAGTTTTCATTATTAAGATAATTAAATCACGTATATTACTAGTCAAAAAATTCTTGAGACTTTCACATAAAAATGAAACAAGTAAAAGACCCAAGAGAAGTAATTGATTTAAGGAAAAAATTCATTTGCCTCCAAAAAATTCATGAGGGGTGCAAATGAAATTTTTGGAGGCAAATGAAATTTTGTTTTTCCCACCATCTCTAAATTCAAATGTTTTTTGTGTTTCCCACATAAATGTATCCTACATTTTTCAAATCTTTCTTCTACTATAAATAGATGATTCATCTTCATTGTTTTTCAAGTTCCTTTGGGACCTCTCTTAGTAAGAGGACTTTTAAGGGGACTTCCTCTTTCTAATTTATTATTTTATATATATATAAATAATATATATATATATATATATATATATATATATATATATATATATATATATATATATATATATATATATATATATATATAGAAAGAAAGAAGGAAGGAAGAGAAGAATTAAATAAAAGGGATTCCAAACTCGCTACACCGTGTAGCGAGTTTAATTAGGTTTGGCCAAACTCGCTACACGGTGTAGCGAGTTTAGGTTAATTAAATGCCCTAATTAATTTTCAAACGGCTAAACTTAATTACCCTAAACTCGCTACACGGTGTAGCGAGTTTTGACCAGACCCAAGTCAAACTCGCTACACGGTGTAGCGATTTTCAAAAAAATGGACACTCTGGGCAATAGTTTGAACAGTGAGTCATTTTGGTAAATAAAAAAGTAAAAAAGGATTATTTGAGAAAAAATTCAAAACTAGATCGAGCTGAGGAATGAGGAGAGTACATGATGAACCAAACTAGGCAATTGATGGATGCAGGGGAAATTGAGGAAGCTTAAGAGGAATGAAGAAAGCCTAAAGAAGGGAGAATTGGATAATTAGACACTCTTTCCGGATATTTGCACTTCATATATTTGTAACGGTTTAAAATTACATTTAAAACGTCATATAGCTAGCATGCGATTTCAGTTTCCCCACATCTTTCTCTTTTCATACTGTCTCCCTTTCCATACTACCGTGCCAGTGTCACGGGCATTTGAGAACTGGTAAGAATACAATAATGCTATAGGGTTGCACTAGTTCAGAAGTAACAAATCCCAAAACATGAGTTTGCCCTAGCTGAACCTCTGATGACCCACTATCTCTACACATCACACATTTCAAAAGCCTGATTAATGAGCTAATTTTTTAAAGCTTCAGAATGCAGTATAAACTCATCACCACCAATTCACCAGTGAATTAAATAATCGCAGCTTGTAAGAGAATAAGGAATACCTGTCCAGTTCTCGGAATAGTAAACCTTCTGAAGAAGAGCCCTCTAGTGACACCTTTGCAGATTCCATAACCCTCATTCCATCAGTGTAGGCTAACAACTTATTCACATGTATTGGCGCCTGCAAGACAAATATCAGTATGAGCTTTCTGTATAGCCTAAAGAAACACTTAAAAGAATTATCATCGTTGGAAATAAGACTACGAGTGTCAAAACACTTGAGCCTAAAAACTATGAAAGATTCTAGCGCCAGCTAGTAGGTACCCTGCAATATTGCCAATGCATGCTGCTTGGCATAAGCTTCTTTTTTTATAGCTTCTTTCAAATCAATTTTCATTAGGATTACAAAATGTATGCCACATTTACCAGAGATGCTACTTCTTCCTATCTTTATTGAAGAGAACAACAAATGCAAGTTTTAGCAGACAAATGACAATACAGATTCACTTTTGACATATGTGAACAAATACCTTGCACCTGACAGCTACATTTATGGCATCTGAAGGTCGAAGCTCGAAGCTGAGAATTTCTGTTTCATCAACCTGTGTCCAAAACCATCACATCATCAGTTATTCAGGGACAAAGTTTTTTACAAAAAAGAAATTCACCTTGAAAATGGAAATTCATTTAGGGACGGAGGCAGTACTAAAAATTCCAAAAGAAACCATTAACTTCACAAAGTAAGGACTTGACTGGATATGCACATACAAACAACAATGGGCAGGAGAAGGCCAGTTCCATCGTCCATCTTCAATACAATCGCAGGATTAGCACGGCCTGGCGCATGCCCACCTTGAGGAGTGTTATGCACATATCTTAAATGCTTACCATCCCTCATCTTAATCATGAAACAATCTGAGCTGCTCTTTATCTCAACTACAAAAAAAAATCAGGAAAAATTAATTGCAATTGATTGTTTGATAATGGAAAAAGAAAAAAATATGTATACAGTTGCGTACAAAAAAATTAAGACTTAACTGATCATGATTACTTGAACATATATATTAACATGTCTACATAAAGCCACGTAATGGAAACAAAGAACACCATTGATATGATAATAAATTATAAGTTGTATCTGTCAGTTTCTTCAGTCCTTAATGAAATAATTTCCTTGTACAAAGCTGAATGATCAGAACACATCATGCAAGGAAAATCAGGAAAAAGCTTTCGTAAACCTTGACATGCAACTCTAATTTACAAGGTTCATCAAAGTAGGTGCTAAGCACTCCATTTTCTAGAGCAAAGCAAAGCAACGCAAAAGCACTATTGCATATTAGACTGCCTAAATATTTGTCCCACTTCTGATTTCCCATTGACTATAACAAATAAACTCGCAACGTCATTCCCAAAGGAAATGTTTGATAGAATATATGCTTGTAGACGTCCAGGAAATGAGCATACCAGCTTCCAGGACACTGGAGTTTACATAATCGGAGTCGTTATCGCTGAAATTTTCTGCCATGCTACCATTACCATTTGAGGAAGAACTGTAAGTACACCTCACAGTCCTTGAGACCAGCTGTTTACCCACACTAATCCTAGGGCAGCTGATGACTTTAGATCCCCATAAGCGACTTCTAAGGATCTTCGCTTTCATTGAACGGCCACCACTAATGGGCACAGAATGAACTCCACCTTGTTTGGCACCGACAACAGGGTACACAACAGATCCTTGGACAGAACTCATCTTGCCTCCTTAAAAATTGGATAAAAACCATAAAGAATGTTATGAAAAGCGAAGCCAACAGACAGGAATTTACTAAAACCAAGAAAAAACATAGATATCTCCTTATATAAGTACATGTAGACATTTCACTTCCTACGATGATTCATTCACTCCAGGAAACAATAGTATGGGGTTTAAAAGTTGTATTTATTAGGGAACACTGATAAACAGGTAAAAAATCTGCGGTCATTTAAACCTTACATAAATATGGAAAGCAATTTATGCAAGGTACTTGCATGGTATTTGCATGAGCAAAGCTAATACAAGGTCACCGAACAAATAGATTAAAGACATCAAGTGTGATACAAATAACCGAAGCATGCATATTTGGTCTCAGTAAATTAAATATGTATCCATGCAAACATAGCTGTGGTGAAAGCTAAAAACACTATTTCATGAAAATAAAAATAAGGCTAGGTACACAAATAGGCTAGGTACACAAATAATTTGTAAAATTTGTTCTGGAAAATCTTCTTGGCAATTATTGATCAACTACCTAGTGTATAGGCCCCATTCCACTAGAAGTAAATAGTATAACAACTATCGACAATCCAATTTTTTTCAATCATTTTCTGCATCTAGAATTATTCGATAAGCTATGCTCACACTTCAGCAACTCCATAGGAATACAATTTTTGTGTCCTCTTTTATAGTTTTATTCAAATATTTCTCCCTCCTTCAACCTAAACATACACTCATTTAGGGAAGCTGTGAGTGATGATTTCCATGCGTGATTCTTTCAAATCTATAACAATGAATGATTTACCAATTTCAATATAGAAATTTCTCATAGCAATTGCAGTAAAGCCTGTTCTTAATATACACGTTTATAAGTTATTCTAATTAAGCAAAAACCTTTTTATTTCTCTCCCACCAACTCACACACAAATACACATGGAGATCAAGAGCATCAGCTGTCATCGGTCAAACAATTAACTAGTAATTTAGTAAATGGAACTGAAAATTCAAAATACAATTCACCAGTCACGAAATTCAACTTCATCAACACAAGTAAAAATAAACAGAAATTGCATGATCTCAATAGAAATCAGACCTGAAAACGTCTTAGGAAACTGCCAAACAGCACAAACTATAGATCGAAACAGAATAAACCATGTTCCGCAGCGATTAAGAAAGATGCACCAAATTTAGATTATGACCATTCAATAGAACAAGGTACCTGCCCTTTAACAATCATTTTAAGCTAATAGATTTCAATTAAACAAATCAATGAATCAGATTAAGCAAATTCGAGTCTTATAATTTGACAATTCTCAACTGAAAAGACAAATTAATATTTTACTTAAAGCATCAGCCTTGTCAATCTCTTTAAACACACAAACACGCATTCAAAATTCAAAAATCAGAAACTGAATTACTGAGTCCATCAAAATTAATCAGAAACCAAACCATATATGATACCACATCAAACTCGCTTTAAGGCTAACATTTCCAAACACAATATTTCTATAATACAAAAAAAAAAACCGCAAAATTCAATAAATAATCTCCAACAAAGTGATCAATTAGACAGATAATATCACAATGGAAGAACATAATGTGTATTTGTGACGGAGGAGGTGAAATTAATTGGCCGGAGGAAGGGAATTTGTCTCAAAATTCAAAGGAAATCAAATTAATTCATAGAGAGAGAGGGAGTCGGAGAAGAGAAGCAGAAGCAGAAGCAGACGGAGACAGAGAAGGGGAGGGAGCTTACCGGAACCCTAGCTGGAATGGATGGAGACCTAGAAATCGATCGATTTTGGGTGAAGTAAGGTGGCGATGGAGATGGCTGGGAAGGGAACTCGTCGATTTTGGGTGTAGTCGATTTTGCCTTGGGAAGTCGTCGAGACGGGATTGGTACTGATGGAGGCGAAAGGCTGCTACTGCGATGTCGCCGGAGGAACAGGTAGCGGACGTCCATGGTATTTATGATCGCAAGAGAGAAGGGGGCTAGGGATTTGTACGTAGGTAAGTTTACACCTTAATTAGATAGCGCTGTCTTATCTAAGTTGCGTTTCGTAAAGATCCAATCTGTAATATAATATTTTTATATATTCATCCCATTAAAGAATGCTCATTTTTCATTTAGAAGACAATCAGAACAGGTTTTTTTTTTTTTTTTTTTTTTTTTTTTTTAACAGATAAAAAGTTTAGTTTAAGAAATTTAAATTGCAAGAAAAACTTTTAGTTTTCATTTAGGGGCATTTACCAAAAACTATTTTTGAAAAATGGATATTACAAAAAATACCACAGAAGTTGGATATTATAAAAAACTTTTTAAATATTAAAAAAAAAATATTTTTTATTTTGCATTTATCTGTCAAATAACTAATAAATGCATTTATTAGTTACAAACAATTGAAAAATGCATTTATGTAAGTGCCTCAATCTGGGTCGTTAGTGTTTCGTCAATCCAATTTAATGATTTATAATTATTTAAGGACATTTCGGGTATTATTTTAGACAATTTGGATGAGAAAGGACTTATTAGGAATAAAAAATGGTCGGTGGCCTCGCTGGAAAGCATAATTTCCAAGTAAAAAAGCAAATTTGACTAAATAGAAGCTGCCAAAATGCTATTCTGCAAAAATCATGCACGCTGACGATTTTATCCGCAAGGATGAAATTGTCATGTCAAATTCATCCACGCGGATGAAATTGTACACCCAGCTAAACTATAAATTGAGTCCTCTTTCATTTTCAGCAGCAACAAATTCATTCCCTTACTGTCACTCTGCCAAACTAAGCTCCCAAACAGCCTTAGACACAAAACCAAACACAAATTCAACACAAAATCATACCTAAACCTTGAACTCCTCAAACCCAAACACTAATCAAAGAAGATAAGATGATGTGAAAGAGAGAAGGTTTGTTGTATTCACTAATAAAGGCTATATTCTAAAGAGTGATCACTAATACTATCCAATTGTGTGTGTGTGTGTGAAAGAGAGAGAAAGAGAGAGAGAGAGAGAGAGAGAGAGCGAGAGAGAGAGAAATTTTGTATAAATACCAAATTACAGAGAAGGAAAAGATGATGTGAAAGAGAGAAGGTTTGTTGTATTCACTTTCACAAAAAAATGGAATGCAAGTAGTAAAAACAAGAGATTTCCAAGTTGAGTTGGGAATCCATGATAGGAATCTAGCAGATAGCATGTGACACTACATGCTTGCTCGGTATAGAAGCTTCATCTTAAATATACGACACGGACCTGAAAACACAGCCCTCCCAATTATCCAGTACAGAGAATTCTTTGTCATTTAACCCTAAAAGGTTTACCTAACTCTCATTATTGCATGCAACCTTTATTGTGGTCCTTCACACAATCGAGAAATCCCCGTATCCAAGTTAGAGTTCTGAAGCTCACTACATGTTCTACTCCACCCAAACACAAAACATTACATGTTGACAAGATTTCATATTTTTTCATTTGGTACCGACCTTATTATTAATACATCTTAAAATACAGAGAGATCTACTTAATTTTGCAGCTCCGAGAATCCCCCCCCCCCCACACACACACTATAAGTTCTGGTACAGTTGTATCTTATAATATGTGTGTGCTCAGTGGGCAGAAAAAAGTGCACATCAGACTATATTAATACGAAGAAAATAACACTAAAAATTGTATTCCTGACCATCAGAATTCATTCATGAGAACATCAGTGTTGGCAATATAGCATTTCTGCACAATTCTTTTAAGTGTTGTAATCATGTTCTTTTATATTTGGGAAACTGACAAGATAGTTAAAACAATGGGTAGATGGATAATCTCTACTTTGTTAATACACGTTCTCCAGTGTATTTGACAGAATTGTATCATACAATTTTTAAAAGCAGGAACTAAAACACTCTACCACCACCCTATAAGACTCTGCATTCTGTTTACAGACTAGCATCTCTCTCTCTCTCTCTCTTTCTCTCTCTTTCTCTCCTCTCTCTCCCCCCCCCCCTCTCCCTAAAGTGTACTATGTACATTATATAAGGATATACCCTGTTATAAACTTAACCCTCTCAAACAATCAAGCGTAAGAAATCATGAAGCAGATGAATAAGACGAAGGAAAAAGAGATGGTAGCAGAGCAAATCCAAAAGCATCCATCATTTTCAGAGGTATGGACCTACAACTTAAAGAGCTCAATAATCTTATCTCCAAACAAAATAATCAATCTAACAAGTTCACATATGATTATTGTAGGTGATGGAGGAGATAAAGAACATAACAGACATAGGGCTACCTATGCTGGCCATGGGCTTAGTGGGCTATCTCAGAAACTTGATTACAGTTGCTTGCATGGGAAGGCTAGGAAGCCTCGAGCTAGCAGGCGGTGCACTAGCCATTGGCTTCACCAACATTACCGGCTACTCAGTTCTATCAGGATTAGCCATGGGGATGGAGCCCCTTTGCAGCCAGGCCTTTGGTTCAAAAAACTTGACCATAGCTTCTCTAAATCTAAAACGGACAATCCTTATGCTACTCTTTGCATCACTTCCCATTGGAATGTTATGGGCTAACCTTGAACCTCTCATGATTAAGCTCCACCAAGATCCAGAAATAACACATATTGCAGGTCTTTACTGCAGATATGTTGCCCCGGATCTTATCGCTAATAGCCTTCTTCATCCTCTACGTGTCTACTTACGAAGCAAGGGGACAACATGGCCATTATTTTGGTGCACTTCACTTGCAACAGTTCTCCTAGTACCAACCACCATCATTTTGGCCTTCACTTTCCACCTTGGGGTCAAGGGAATTGCGGTTTCCACCTTTATCGCCAACTTCAATACATTGGTTTTCCTGCTATTTTACATATTTTTCACTCGCACCCCCAAGGACCCTTTGTCCAAGCCACTAGTAACAAAATCCATCCCTATTTCTTCAACACGCTCACTTGGGGAGGAATGGGGTGTACTACTTCGGCTTGCTATACCAAGCTGTTTAGCAGTCTGTTTGGATTGGTGGTGGTACGAGTTCATGACACTTGCGGCAGGATATCTTTCTGAACCCCGTGTTTCCCTTGCAACATCAGCCATAGTCATACAAACAACATCTCTCGTGTATACATTGCCTTCTGCACTTAGCATGTCCGTCTCCACCCGAGTGGGAAACGAGCTCGGAGCAGGCAGACCAGGTAAGGCTCGTTTAGCAACAGTAGTAGCCATAGGGATTTCACTCCTAACTTCATCATTTGGTGTGTTATGGACCACCTTAGGAAGAAAAGTATGGGCCAGAGTCTTCACAAATGACTCTGAAGTTCTTGCACTAACAATGGCTGCTCTACCAATAATTGGAATTTGTGAACTCGCTAACTGCCCACAAACCACATGTGGTGGGGCTCTCCGAGGAAGCGCTAGGCCTGTTGTCGGAGCAAGAATTAACTTCTACTCATTCTACTTTGTAGGGGCACCAGTGGCAATAGCTTTAGCCTTTGCATGGCATCTGGAATTTCTGGGCCTTTGTTATGGGCTTTTGGCGGCTCAGGTTGCATGTGTCTTCTCAAGGTTGCATGTGTCTTCTCAATGTTAACAGTGATATACAAGACAGATTGGGAAAGAGAATCATCAAAAGCAAGCCATTTGATGGGAGAAATTAATGAGTGTGCTTACGAAGATGGAATGGTAAGATGTGAGGAAGGAGTTGACTTTCTCAAATAGGTAGTTTTGGAAAGTGAATGGATATTATCTTAGAAATATGAACAAAACGTATTGTAAATGGAAAAAAGGAATGAAAATATATTTTCGTTTATCTTTTCTCCCACAGTCCTTTGTCAGCTAACAAGGTATATTTTGATCTATAAATATCTGGGATGCTGGTTTCACAACCATGTAAGACTATTTCTAAGGATGCCACATTTGAATCATCTTAACTTACGGTGCCTATACCAGACTATAACACTTTTGGCCATCCATGCCTTAAGACAGTGGCTCAATCCACAAAGAGCTCTCACTTGAACTAGTAGAGTTAAATGTTTCAAATTGAATATTCAACACGAGAAATTGCTCTAAAGCATCATGTTCTTACTTCCATTGAAATCATCCTTTATTAATGAGGGAACAAAACCAGAAATGACTTTCATCAATATAACTTCATTTTGCTTTAAAATTGCAAGTTTAAACACCCAAAATTGAATTTTATTACATTACTTGAGATTCCTTACCAATGCTCCATGACTCTCCCCAAACAGGTACGGGAAATGAGTTGTCCATTCTTCAAAATCAGTCCTCATGCCTCATGCCTCCAGCATCCAGCAATAGATAGCTGAAATGTGATTAGCCAATGAGAGGAGTGAAGTTAGTGGGCACAATTCCTATCCTTGGTCAAACGCGGAAAAGGGATGTATATGCATGAAAATATTAAATAAAAGAACAGAAAAATAAAGGAGTCGGAAGTTACTACTGCTTTTGCTGCATCTTGAGACTTACAATTCATTGTGTGCACTGCATTTAACATCTAGAATCCACTAAGTCCGTCATTAGAGGAAGTTACATTGTTATGGTGCTGATTTGAGAAGCTGCCCTGTATCATTACCTCCAAGGATAAACACTGCAGCCAATTTCGTGTACTCGTTTGGCCGTCTCTTTCTTTTCATAAGTTTATCTTTAATACTTCATTCTCAGAATTCCATATTCTAGCAAAGCAAATCAACATCCAGTTGGATGATTTCCTCAAAGAAACTGATCAAGTGGAGGAGGAAGACTACTTGTGCACGTATGTCATCAAGAATATGGTGCTGGGGGATTGTGAATCATGGACAGAACGATTTAGAGCGATATATGTGATCAAGGCACACAAAAAAAATAAAGTACACACACACATACATACATACATAAATCCATATATGTATCATATGCATATATATGAGTGTGTGTGCGTGTATGTGTGTTTTAACTATAATCCGACAAGGATTGTGCACTCATAAATGTTTGCGCTTACATCATCCTGCCAAGTTTAGGGCCTTTAATTCAGATGTTCAACTATGGATAACAACGGTTCAAGATCTGCACAAAAATTAAACCATTAGCAATACAGCATTGGACCATATCATTTCAAAACTGGTACTGCAAACTCTCAAAAAAAAAATGTGCTATATAATCCTAGTCACTGTCTGGTTCAACATTTTAGAAACGCAACTGTTGTTTTCATAAATGTGTTTGGAGCATCAATTAAAAAATAAAATGTTTCTTGATATAAGTACTTGTCCACAATGACAATTTACCTTTTGATCAACCAATACAGATTGTATTTATACAACTTTACAAATTAAATGAAACTTAAATTCCAACCAGTATAATGCATTGCTAAAGATTACATTAGCATTCTCACAACCTTCTCCAGGGGAGCAACCAATCATTCCCCCAATGATGGCCACAAGCGAACTACCTAACTTGAACACCACCGGACAACACAGGCACAAAGCACAAGCACACACTAGGTGCACCGTGTCTCGAGTGACAAAGAAGCAATGTCGAACTATAACAACTACATTTTGAAGCCAAAGAGACTTGGACCCCAGTCTACGGCTTAGATGTTATTTCAAACTATATACTTCTAAGAAGTACCCCCGACGGTTACCTTGAACACAAAGCAGAATATTGTAGGTTGATGGACAACTGAAACATTTCAGCCTAAGTTTCTGTTGATGACATACTTGAGTTTTCATGATTTCCAAATCAAATATCCGAAAGACTGCAATGGTTTATGACAAGTTCAACTCTCTCATTTGAGTTATTAAAGCATGGATAAACCTTCAGCCAAACTAAGTGGTTTGCAATATACTCCAACTATCCTAAAAAGATTTCACAATCAGGCGAAGAAGACCATAACATGCAAAAATTGCCCTAAAATCACTAAAATAACCACACCCACACCCATGTCCACAAACAAAATGGAGTAATAAGAATAATGCATTTCAATCAACAAAATGGCAGCAAACCCTTATAATTTGAAGAAATCGCAACGAAAAATAAACAGAGATTACAATATGCATAATCATTAACACTCTAATCGTTAAGTTTATCTCAAGTACTGCAATATCGCTACTACGCACCGGAATTTGAACGACATGGAAATTCAAGACACCCAAATCGTTTGAAATTCCACAAAAGTATAGATATAACCAAATTAATCGGAAGAACCAATTAATTGGCAATGATTTGTTGTTAAAATCAACTTGTTCATACCTGGAATTTTTTTCCCAAATAATCCCGTTTTACTTTTTTATTTACCAAAATGACTTACTGTTCAAACTATTGCCCGGAATGTCCTCTTTTTTGAAACTCTCTACACCGTGTAGCGAGTTTGACTAGGGTTGGTCAAAACTCGCTACACCGTGTAGCGAGTTTAGGGCAATTAATTAGGCCGTTGGGGGAAATTAATTACGGCATTTAATTAAACGAAACTCGCTACACGGTGTAGCGAGTTTGAATTAAACTCGCTACACCGTGTAGCGAGTTATTTAAAACCCTTTTCACCAGTTGTCTTCATTCAAACAATCTCAAAAAAAAAAAAACACTTATACACAGTCAAGCGCCGGCGAGAGTTCTGAAGAAGAAGGGAAGAAGAAGAAGAAGAAGAAGGACCGATCAACCAAGGAAGAATTTGTCAAGTAATTCAACCTTTTTTTAATTGTAAGTTTAAATTTTTGTATTGTATTAAATTTTTACTTTGATTTTATTATTTATTTACTTATAATTTATAATTTTTTTTTATTTTTTATATGATGTTGTAATTGCATTTTGATGACATTGTTTATACACAAATTAGTCTCAAGGAATTTTTTTTGATTTTTTTTATATTTAGTTTTTTTAATCCGAATTTTTTTATTATTTAGTTTTTTTAATCCGAATTTATAATTCAATCAAGGGAATTTGTTATTATATTTAGTTTTTTTAATCCGAATTTTTTTATTATTTATTTACTTATAATTTATTTACTTACAATTTAGGATTTTTTTTGATTTTTTTTATGACATTGTTAATCCGAAAATATGAATGTTTGTTTAATTACTCTCTATTTTTTTTTTTTTGTTATTAAATTTAGTTTTGTTGTGCCGAAAAAATGAGATAGTAATGTTTATTAATTTACTTGCAATTTAGGATATTTTTTTTAGTGAATTCGATTAACACATCTTGGTTGATGATAACTAGGCATGAGCAAGAAGTAGGCATATCAACATATATAACCTAATTGTAGGATCGTTTTAGAAAAATACTCAAATTCAATTAATGTGCACCCGAAACCGAAACCGTTATTAAGAACCCAAATTTGGATATGTTTTTAAGAAAAGCTATCGGGTGAACTTTCACATTAGTAATCTTGCTAGCACTTCTTTAGTAAGTATTTCCATTCATTAATAAGATAGGTCTACCCCAAATTTGGATCCCTTCTCCTTTGTTTTTTAAAAAGATAAATAAAAATTAAGAAGTATACATTATTAAGACGTTGTAGGTATAAATAATAGGATATGAATTATTAGTGAGATAGCAAAATAGGATAGAAATTAATATACCTATAACAACATCCCTAATCTCATATACTTATATCCCAAACCCTAAACCCTAAATCAGATAGGTCTACCCCAAATTCTTAAAATATTATTTATTGTTCAAACTTTTTTTATAAAAAACCGCATCCTTTTTTTCAAAAACGCATGAGGATTACTTTTGAAGTATTACTTAGTATATAGGCTGGAAACCAAGAACTTCCCCACAGGCACTTCTTGGAAGTGTGGGATAACTTTGGATTACAATGCCACGTACTAGTAATTACATTTTTTGTATTCTTTTATTTATTTTCTTGCCTTATAGAACAATAACCAACCTTGATATTGAAATAAATAGATGGAAGCGTTCATTGATCCCGGCCTATCGATACATCTTCCGACCCGCCATGCTGACCATGTGGCTAGGTATATTTGGTCCTGTGGCCGGTTTCTAGTCCCCGTTTTTCGTCATGGTGCGCCTTGCCGGGCGTATTAGCTCCCGTCATATTATTGAGACCGGCAGTGCGGATTCAAGTGCACTACATAGGCCTGACAGCAAGATTTATTTTGCATTGCCGAGCTTGATCGAGAGATGGCGTCCGGAGACCCATACGTTCCATCTCCCGGTTGAAGTACATATAATGGTGTAACAATAACAACTTTTAAATTTTAATTTCGACAATTAAATCAGCTTCAAATTGTTGCTCAAAATAGCTTCGTACTAACAAAAAAAAAATTACATGTGTTAAAAAAATAATGACATGTGGCTGAATTTTTTATAAATATTTATTTTTCATATTTTAAAACAAATGATAACATAGGAAATCTTACATAAAATTACAAAAAATAAATATTTTCGAGTTAGTGGCCACATCCCGGCCACATAGGAAATCTACATAAAATCACAAAAAATAAATATTGTCAAGTTAGTGGCCACATCCCGCCACATAGGAAATCTTACATAAAATCACAAAAATAAATATTTTCAAGTTAGTGGCCACATCCCGCCACATAGGAAATCTTACATAAAATCACAAAAAATAAATATTTTCGAGTTAGTGGCCACATCCCGCCACATAGGAAATCTACATAAAATCACAAAAATAAATATTGTCAAGTTAGTGGCCACATCCCGCCACATAGGAAATCTTATATAAAATCACAAAAAATAAATATTGTCAAGTTAGTGGCCACATCCCGGCCACATAGGAAATCTTACATAAAATCACAAACAATAAATATTTTCAAGTTACATGTCCAATAATGTAAATTAACAAATCCTTGGAAAACACCTTAAAAACATTGGAAGTAACAATGTTAAGTATTTTTGATGAGCGCGAGGGGGCCCAAACAACAGCCTAATAGATCAACAAAACAAAACATTTATAACAAAATGTTAAGGAATATAATCTTAGGGAGTGTAATGTTAAGGAAAATATTTCATACCTTAGTCGATAAGAACAAAGACCAACACCTATGTGACTTCCGCCCTCACTATCTCTCATCACTTTATCAGCAATGTAAGCATCAATGGTATCAGTAGTAGGATCCTTCAAAACCAAATGCACAGAGCCATAATCACTTCGATTAAACTCCTTCACAACCACAACAACCTAATAGAACAAAAAAAATATAATGATCAATTATTTATAAATTTCAACCTTAACTATAATTAAAATAAAATAATATACATGTTCCACCCTCTCATATTTTTGGCAATTCTCCTTGACCATTCTCAAGGGATAATAATTACCCTCTGCAGTGAGATAGTCCATCGCAGAAAGCCAAGCTTTGCCCTGAAAATCATCATCTTCCATCGGCTCTTCAAGTTTTTTACGTATGGCCTCTTGGGTCGACTGAGCGGGGGGTCCCTGAGAAACATGAGCTTTTCCGGTGCGATGCCGACGCATGGCGGCCTGTGCTTCACCAGCGGGACCAGGTATGATATGACGCGGTGGAGATTCTCTCTCTCGTTCGATTTGAGGCGGTGGAGACGGTGGAGATTGAAACTCTCGTTCAATTTGAGAGAGATTAGATAGACGATTGGAGGTTTGACCGGGATGTCCTGGAAGAGGTTTTCGTCCAAGATACCAGCGGGGTTTTGATGGATCCATTTTGAGAGAGATAGATGAAAGATGGACTTAAGAAAGAAAGAAAGAAAGAAAAGGGAGAACTGGACTGAGAAAGGAAGAGAATGGTATGTTTTGTTGGGACTGACGGAGAGGAATAAGTAGGGGTTTGTTATATATTAAACTCGCTACACGGTGTAGCGAGTTTGACTTAAATCTGGTCAAAACTCGCTACACCGTGTAGCGAGTTTTGTTTAATTAAATGCCGTAATTAATTTCCCAACGGCCTAATTAATTGCCCTATACTCGCTACACGGTGTAGCGAGTTTTGACCAACCCTAGTCAAACTCGCTACACGGTGTAGCGAGTTTCAAAAAAGAGGACAATCCGGGCAATAGTTTGAACAGTAAGTCATTTTGGTAAATAAAAAAGTAAAACGGGATTATTTGGGAAAAAATTCTTCATACCTGCTTGTTTGCGCATATGGGTGAGAAAAGGTTTGGGAATTGGGGAGGAGAGATTTCCCGCGTTTCTTAGAGTGAAAATTTGTAACGAGTTAAGAGTCGAATTTAAACGAAATTGAGGGAAAACTACAAATTTGTACTGTACATAGATTTGCTAATTGCCTATTTTCTTCCTTCATCTTAACTAACTGGCGTTATGAACTTAACAGAAATGATTAGATTTTAATGAAACATTAAAAATACTGACAATTTTAAAATTTAACAAAGATGTTAAAACTGTTAATTAGTTTTTTTCCGCCAAATTGACAAGGCAAAGTAAAAAAGAAGTTGTTGAATTCAGTGTCATAAATATTAGAGTACTTCAATTTATTTATTTTAGTTGGTTTTATGAAAAAACAATTTTTTTAGTATTAGAAAAACGAGTTTCTCGTAAATGACAGTGGTAGTAGTGGTAGTAGTAGTGGTGGTAGCAGTGGTAGTGGTAGTGGTAGTAATGGTGGTAGTGGTGGTAGTAGTGGTAGTGGTAGTAGTGGCGGTAGTGGTAGTGGTAGTAGCGGCGGTGGTGGTGGTGGTGTAGTAGTGGTGGTAGTGGTGGTGGTAGCAGTAGTAGTAGTGGTAGCAGTAGTAGTGGTGGTAGTTGTTGGGTTTTGGGGTTACAAACGCAGCGGAAGAACTTAGAAATAACAAACAAAACCCTAGCCCTTTAGATCTGTCTAGCATGGGATTAGAAAAACATGAAATAGAATTAGATACCTTAAATGCGATTATGTTTGTCAAAGTAGATCTCAAAATTCAAGCCTAGAATTTTGATGTCGAATCTTCTATCTTCCTTGTTCAACCTTGGTGATGAATCAATCAATGGAGATCTTCAAGTCTTAGGAGATAAAGCAACCTCCATCTAATGGTGATCCACACGTGAGCGAACCAAGAACTTCTTCTTGTTGGATTGCTAAATGATCCTTCCGATTATTGAAACATTTTCAATAATCAATGGCAAAAACAATGGAATTGATTTTGGAACTTTTGATTCTTAATCAAAAATCAAAGCCTAGAATTTCATAAACCTAGAACTTTGATGTGTGTGAGAGAGAGGAGTTTTTGGCTGCACAAGGATTTCTATTATACATTGGTATAAGTCCCTAACACTTAGGGTTAAGTCCTTGTCAAACACAAAAACCTTATCAGCAAAGGAAACACGTACGGACTGGCAAGGTTTGTCGCGCTACGTGATATGCCAGTGGCTGATTCTGTCACACTACGAACCAAGCCAGGAAATTAACGTTTAAGGGCACGAGTCGTGCCATAGGGCACGAGTCGGGACCAAGCAAAAACACTCGTTCCACGAGTCGTGACCCAAAAACCAGTCGTGCTGATTCATGGTACGAGTCGTGACTCCTGGCACGAGTCGTGCCTCAGTCATGGCCAAGTGTGTCGCACCACATGCCATGCCAGATTTCCAATTTTCCCAATTTTCAGTCAGAATCAAATTCGCTCTTTGTGTGTGACCCAATAGGAATTATATTATGTTGGTAGTGAGTCAAAACATGACCTCACAAGACATAAGTGGTTTCTAGCAAACCATTATATCCACTCAATTAATATAACATCAAAGCTTGATTCCTCAATAGATCAAATGTCACAATCCCCTTGTCCACGATGTCCAATTGAACATGAGTCATGGTTTATGTCAACTCATTCCGTTCAATGCTTTCTCAATTTCGAATATGTTGATAATCCAAATGCATTTGATCTCTATCAAATCACTTGAGTGTGGCCACACATTTCATCAACATCATTCATCGAGGGGCCCAAGCAAACATCTCTCTCAACGAGAGGGACAAATCCCATCTTGACTTATCATTCTTCCCTACATGAATCCAATCGTGCCAACATAGCCCTTATTGTTATCCGATTAAAGATAGTATTAGACTATATCAAACACAATGTTCATCATGTGGAAGACGATGATAATCTCAGGTTCAAAGGATTCAATGACACGACTATCATGAGATTTAATTATGACAACAGACCATGTCATAAATCTCACAAGTAGGTCAAGTCCAATACTTGTTCTCTAGCAAGTATCCATTAGTGTAATGTGCATTTGTATGCATATAATCATCTCCATGATTATCCATTACCAACTTATACTAGTTGTTCACAACAACTAGGGACGCAGTTCAATATAATAAACATGCAAACATATAATGAACCAAATAAACATGTTCTATAATAAATGATAAAGATGATACATAACGGTTCAAGTTAAACATAACTATAGCCTGGGGCACTACACCAACAATCTCCCACTTGCACTAGGCTCCATCTATGTATTGAATACCCATGGACCTCACATGACCATCATGCTTTGCTTGTGCGAGGGGCTTTGTAAGCGGATCCCCAATATTATCATCGGGTGATACATTGCATATCTTAACGTCTCCCCGATCAATGAACTCTTGAATGAGATGGAAACGTCTAAGTATGTGTTTGGATTGCTGATGTGACCTTGGTTCCTTTGCTTGCGCAATGGCACCATTGTTGTCACAATAAAGTTCCACCGGATTAGTGATACTTGGAACAACTTCCAAATCACTAATGAACTTCTTGATCCAAACTGCCTCCTTAGCTGCATTGGATGCCGCTATATATTCGGCCTCAGTAGTAGAATCGGCAATAGTACTCTGCTTGGAACTCTTCTAACATATCGCACCTCCATTAAGCATAAACACAAATCCCGACTGTGATCGGAAATCATCCTTATCGATTTGGAAGCTAGCATCTATGTAACCTCTTACAACAAGATCTTCTTCCATCCCTCCAAATACCAAGAACGCATCCTTAGTCCTTTTTAAGTACTTAAAGATTGTCTTGATAGCCATCTAATGGTTTTCACCAGGATCAGATTGGTATTGACTCGTCATGCTCAAGGCATACGAGACGTCGGGTCTAGTACAAATCAAGGCGTACATGATAGATCCAATAGCCGAAGCGTATGGAACTTCCTTCATCCTCTTTCGCTCATCAGTTGTCTTAGGACACTGCGTCTTGCTAAGAGTAACACCATGACCCATTGGCAAGTTGCTTCTCTTAGAATTTTCCATTTTGAATCTTCTAAGAACCTTGTCAATGTAGGTACTTTGACTCAAACCAATTATCCTCTTAGATCTATCTCTATAGATCTTGATACCATCGATGTAAGCGTCTTCGTCCATATCTTTCATTGAGAAACATTTCCCAAACCAAGACTTGACAGTCTGAAGCGCAGGAATGTCGTTTCCAATGAGTAAGATATCATCAACATACAATCAGAGAAATAGCACTACGCTCCCACTGAATTTCATATATACACAAGGTTCATCTTCGTTCTTGAAAAAACCGAACTCTTTGATTTTCTCGTCAAAAAGAAGATTCCAACTCCTAGAAGCTTGCTTCAATCCATAAATGGATCTCTGCAACTTGCACACCTTGTTAGAATTTCTTGGATCGATAAAACCCTCGGGTTGTGTCATATACACATCCTCAAGCAGTTTTCCATTAAGAAAAGCGGTTTTGACATCCATTTGCCATATCTCATAGTCATAATACGCAGCTATGGCAATCAAAATTCTAACAGACTTAAGCATGACAACAGGCGAGAAGGTTTCATCATAGTCTACACCATGAGTCTGCCTATATCCCTTTGCTACAAGCCTAGCCTTATAAGTATGCAGCTTCCGATCCATGTCAGTCTTCTTCTTGAAGACCCACTTGCACCCTATGGTTTTTACACCCACTACTACTCTATACCCTATATACTATAATACCCTATACCTCATATACCCTAAACCCTATACTCTATACCCTATATATATAATACCCTATACCCTATAACCGATACTCTATACCCTATATCCTATACTCTATACCCTATATCCTATACTCTATACCCTATATACTATATCCTATACCATATACTCTATACCCTATATACTATACCCTATACCCTACATAATATACCTTATACCCTATATAATATACCCTATACCCTATACCCTATACCCAATATCCTATATTCTATACCCTATACCCTATACCATATACCCTAAACCCTATACTCTATACCCTATATACTATAATACCCTATAACCGATACTCTATACTCCCTCCGTCCCGCTGATAACTTCACTTTTTGCCATTTTGGGTGTCCCATTGAAAGCTTCACCTTTCCTTTTTTGGCAAAGGAATCTTTACTATTCCCTCCACTCATTCTCTCTCCTACATTATTTTAATACTCACAACACCATTATAATTTACTATTCCCTCCACTCATTCTCTCTCCTATTTTCAAATTACACTCACAACATTTTCTCCACCTTAATTTGCGCGCCGAAGCCAAAATGGTGAAGTAATAAGCGGGACGGAGGGAGTATACTCTATACCCTATATACTATACCCTATACCCTACATAATATACCTTATACCCTATATAATATACCCTATATCCTATACCATATACCCTATACCCAATATCCTATATTCTATATCCTATATTCTATACCCTATACCCTATACCCTATGCCCTATACCCTATAGGGTATACCCTATGCTCTATACCCTACACCCTAAACCCTATGCCCTATGCTCTATACTCTATAGGGTATAGGTACCCTATAGGGTATAGGGCATAGGGTATAGGGTATACCCTATACCCTATAGGGTATAGGGTATAAGGTATAGGGTATACCCTATAGGGTATAAGGTATAGGGCATAGGGCATAGGGTATAGGGTATACCCTATAGGGTATAGGGCATATGATATAGGGTATAGTATATAGGGTATACCCTATAGGGTATAGGGTATACCCTATAGGGTATAATGTATAGTATATAGGGTATAAGGTATATTATATAGGGTATAGGGTATAGTATATAGGGTATAGAGTATAAGGTATAGGGTATAAGGTATAGGATATACCCTATAGGGTATAGGGTATACCCTATAGGGTATAGGGTATAAGGTATAGGGCATAGGGTATACCCTATAGGGTATAGAGCACAGGGTATAGGGTACATGGTATATGGTATAGGGTATAGAGTATAGAGCATAGGGGTATAGGGTATAGGGTATAGAGCATAGGGTATACCATATGCCCCATGTCCTATACCTTATACCCTATATCCTATAAGGTATACCCTATACCCTATACCCTATAGGGTATAGGGTATACCCTATAGGGTATAGGACATAAGGTATAGGGTATACCCTATAGGGTACATGATATATGATATATGATATAGAGTATAGGGTATAGGGTATAGGGTATAGGGTTTAGAGCATAGGGCATAGGGTTTAGGGTGTAGGGTATAGAGCATAGGGTATACCCTATAGGGTATAGGGCATAGGGTATAGAGTATAGAATATAAGATATAGAATATAGGATATTGGGTATAAGGTATATGGTATAGGATATATGATATATTATATAGGGTATAAGGTATAGTATATAGGGTATAGAGTATAGGATATAGGGTATAGAGTATCGGTTATAGGGTATAGGGTATTATAGTATATAGGGTATGAGGGTATATTAATAAGTATTATTAATATTTTAAAAAAATTATATAAAATAAGTTAGAAATTAACTAAATATTTCTATCAATTAGTACTTAGGTATATTAATATTTCTTAAAAGTTTAAATTATTAAATTAATGAGTATTATTATTAATTAATAACATTATTATTATTAATTATATAATAACAATTATTAATATATTCAATTATTTAATTGAATAATTAACAATAGCATCATTATTAGTATTATTATTAAGTATTATTACTAATAATTTTCAAAGAAATAAAAGTATATAATATAAAAATTAATTTTTTCGTAATTGTTTTTAATTATGTTAAAAATTTCTTTTAAAACCCCAATTTGAAAAAAAAATAATTAAGTTTTATTTCTTTCAAAATTCATAACTTTTTTTATATAACTTTTTGCAATAAATTTCAGGACTAACCAACATATAAAATAATTTTCTTTATAAAAAAATTGAAAAAAAAAATGTTAATATATAATATAAAACTTAACAGAAACTGTTAAAAAATTAACTATTTTTTCAAAAATAGACTGATATAATTAAAAAATTTGAACCAAAATTTCCTTTAATTATTTTTTAATTATTTTTTAGTTCCCCCTTTTTTTCCCTCTGCTCAATGAATGAAAAGTTGAAATCTCTTTTCCATTCCCGCGTACTCTCATCTCCCCCTTCCCCCAAAATCTGCAATCATCGATACCATCCGCTACCCCCAAAATCGACGATTTCCCTTCCCAGCCATATCTATCGCCACCGCACTTCACCCATTTCTCCTCCGTTAGTCACAACCGTAGTGAAGTAAAGCCCCCGTCAACTGCCGGCACCGTTGATCTCCTCCCTCCTCCATGGCAGTGGTCGCATCAGCAAACAGAGACAACAAATTCATGGACCAATCGCCGCCTTCTCGACTCTCCGATGCCACAGCCGCTGCCGATTCGCCGTCTGCCTCACCCGTTTATCAGTCTATCAATTCCAATTACACTTCTAATTACAATTTCTGAGGATTTTTTTATGAGATGCTATAATTGATTTTGCCCTAATGCTGAATGGGCCCTCCTCTTTGTGAATTTCTCTACTTTTTATTATAATATGTTTCCTTATGTGATGACAATACAGGTCGGTGATGGAACCACTACAGTAGTTCTCCTTGCAGGGGAGTTCTTGAAGGAGGCAAATACATACGGAGCACACCCTAACAAGTGTCTGATTTTTTTAATGTGTTCATCTTCTGTTAACTCCAGTCCCATAACAAGTGTCTGTTTTTTTTTAATTTTTTTTTTACGAATTGCAAATACATACGGAGCACACCCTAATTGCTTTCTGTCCACTTTGTGCTATTGCAACTTGGTTGGACTAATTAGAAGCTGAAATGTTGATGTAGACATAAGAGTTATAGGAACCTCATGAATTTCCTAAACTTCCTTTTGGCGAGTGCAATATTATTCAAATTCATGTTTCATATTGATATGTTTTTAGTTAGAAGTTTCCCAATTCGATTCACATCTTGGTCAATTCATTCCCAGCATTATATGTAAACATTTGGTAATCATGATAGCTTAACCTCCTTTTTGTGAAAGTATTTCTTTATTACATTTCTGTAGATTGGTGCACTCTAGAAAAAACTAAATTCTTTGAAAAACATCTAAAGATATACCGAAGCAAATGCCTTTCTAAACCTGTGCATGTTATTTAGTTGGTAGGAGGATATGTATGAATCCTCTTTCATGGCAGTTTGTCTGACATAGAAGCTAGTTTATAAGTAGATTCATCCTAACATAATATTCATGTTTGTATTGTCAATAGGAGGATGGAAGCGATTAATTTTTTAATATAAATATTTCTGTCATTCGAGTAAAGATTAAAGTAAAGATTAATTGTTAATTTGTTCCTTAACCAGACTGTCTAGCAGAATTAACTCCCATGTTAGTGATAAGCTGAGAAATCCTTCATTTCGAATGGTAACATGATCATCATTCTTTTTCTCTTTTCTATAATCGAAACAAAAAAAATTCAGGGTACCTCGTCTCTCGACAAAGAATGGGAAGGAGTTTTTCCTTACAGATACTGTTGGATTCATTCAAAAGTTAACAACTACACTGTGCATCAGCTTATTGTTGGATATATTAATATACTCCCTCCGTCCCCAACCTAAGTGCACACTTTCCATTTTGGGCGTCCCAAACCTACGTACACATTTCCTAAAATGGAAAGGAATCTTTACTATTCACTCCACTCATTCTCTCTCCTACATTATTTTAATACTCACAACACCATTATAATTTACTATTCCCTCCACTCATTCTCTCTCCTATTTTATTTTCACACTCACAACACTTTCAATATAATATTCTCTCCTTAATTTACGTGAAAAGTCAAACCGGGCATGTAGGTTGGGGACGGAGGGAGTATGCTTTTGAGTTATATATGCCCCAAATATTTTCATATATGGATGTTTTTACCTTATCTTAAGATGAGTTCAACTCACAAAATCTTGTTAGTTTGGTTTTCATTTATGCTTCTTGATGTAGGTTGCTGCCTTTCGGGCAACACTAGAGGAAATCTATGAGTCCTCTTTTATTTTGCATGTGGAAAATAAAAGATATACATGAAAAAATGGTAAATGTGACTAATCTGATTTCCTACATTATCTTCTTGTATGTCTTTCTGTCTAGTTCAGCCACTCGCTGGCTAACTGCAGATTGAGGCCATAGAAAAAGTTCTTTTGGACACATTTCATCCATTGCAACGTTGAAGGTGTGGAACAAGGTACGGTAGATATTGACCTTTCACTTCTGCGTGTGTGTGTAGATGGAAGGGGTTGAGTTTCAAACGTCTTTCCGAAACCTGCCAGACCCCAACATACATGAACTGGTTAAACACTATGTCACATGGTGAGAGGGACATTTCAGAGGGAAGGGGATTGTCCTTAGTTTTTCAACCCAAACAACAGTTAAGAGAAAAGTTGATGGGCAAGCATTAGTTTGGAAAACTAGACTTGCAAGCTTGTTAAAGCTCTTTCCTTCCCCCCCCCCCCCGAATCTATCAAGAGTTTTGACACTATAACATAAAGGTATGCATTTTTATGAATACTTTATGCAGGGTATATTTGTGAATGCCCAGTTATGCAGGAACAACTAAGTCCCTTTTTTACTGCAACTTTGTGAGAGATCACCTAATTTGTAATGGTTATGTGCCAAGAACTGATAGGATGACTCACTCTATATATAGTTAAAGTTTACAGCCATGTTTTGTTGTTCTAATTAGTTGTATTTTCACTTGCAGGTTCATAGTTAGCATTGGAAGCATTACAATCCAACATGGTGGAGGCTTTGTTTTGTTGGTGCATCTTTTGGTGTTTGTAATTACTATGTGTCGATGACACAAAACTTGTTATGTACTTTTGCCACGGAACTTATCTACTTTTCTTTGTTATGTTAAAAACTTGTTAGGTTTTTACCACTTATATTATGTAATTAGTATGTGTCGATGACACGTTGTCATGTGTACATATATATATATATATATATATATATATATATATATATATATATTATATCTTTTGGGAATGAAGTTTGTCAATACATGTTAATTATCATGTCAATTAATTTTTTATATAATATTTTTTTATTATTTAATTGTATATATATTACTATTAAATATTAATATATTACAACAGCCGTTACATTAGGTGTGCATCTAATTTTTGGCGTTACATTAAGTATTCAACTACTTTTTAAATTGGCGTTGCATTAGGTACTCATCTACTTTTTGGCGTTGCATTAGGTGTTCATATAGTTTTAAAATTGGCGTTGCATCAGGTATTTACCTGATGCAACGCCAAAGCTCTGGCGTTACATTAGCTTACTATGTAGTTGCATTAGACCTAATGCAACGCAAGAGAATGCAACAGCCATTTGGCGTTGCATTAGGCCTAATGTAACAGTTTTTGGGCCCTAATGCAACGAAAATTGGCGTTACATTAGCTCAGAAATGTAGTAGTGACCTTCTGGTGGCTCAATCAAGCTCCAAACTTTATTATCCGACATGGATTGCAATTCAGATTCCATGGTTTCTAACCATTTATCCGAATCGGGATCGGACATCGCCTCTTGATAGGAAGTAGGTTCGTCATTCTCAATGATTTCCACTTCATTACTTTCCGACACGAGAAACCCATATCTCTTGATAGGAATGCAACAGCCATTTGGCGTTGCATTAGGCCTAATGTAACAGTTTTTGGGCCCTAATGCAACGAAAATTGGCGTTACATTAGCTCAGAAATGTAGTAGTGACCTTCTGGTAGCTCAATCAAGTTCCAAACTTGATTATCCGACATGGATTGCAATTCCGATTCCATGGATTCTAACCATTTATCCGAATCGGGATCGGCATCGCCTCTTGATAGGAAGTAGGTTCGTCATTCTCAATGATTTCCACTTCATTACTTTCCGACACGAGAAACCCATATCTCTCGGGTGCGGATCGTAACCTATCCGATCTACGATGGACTTGTAGATCTTGAACCGGTTCCACAACTTCTTGTGGACTTAGTTCAGTCTTTACTATCGGTTCCATGTTATTTTCGGGTTCTTGAACTTCTTCAAGATCAATTTTACTCCCACTAGATGCTTTATTGAGAAACTGTTTCTCAAGAAAAGTACCATATTGAGCAATAAACACTTTGTTCTCATTGCGGTTGTAAAAGTAATACCCTTTGGTTTCTTTAGGGTAACCAATGAAAATAACCTTGTCAGATTTAGGTGCTAACTTATCAGAGACAAGTCTCTTCACATAAGCTTCACAACCCTAAATCTTCATGAAAGACAAACTAGGTTTTCTTCCATGCCACATCTCATGTGGGGTCTTAGGAGCCGATTTAGTAGGGACTCTGTTCAGTGTGAACGCAGCAGTCTCTAATGCATGTCCCCAAAAGGATATAGGAAGGTCTACTTGACTCATCATCGAACGAACCATATCTAATAGGGTTCTATTCCTCCTTTCGGAAACACCATTCCATTGTGGCGTTCCGGGTGGAGTCAACTCTGAAACAATTCCACAGTTTTTGAGATGATTGTCAAACTCTTGGCTCAAATACTCACCACCACGATCGGATCGAAGTGCTTTAATTGTTTTGCCAAGTTGATTTTGTACTTCATTTTGAAATGTTCTAAACATCTCAAACGATTCACTTTTGGACTTCATCAGATAGACATAGCCATATCTAGATAAGTCATCGATGAATGTAATGAAATACCGAAATCCTCCCCTAGCAATGTTGCTTAATGGTCTACATACATCTCATGTACTAGGATCAATAAGTCAGTAGCCCTCCCACTACTCTTAGTGTAGGGTGGTTTGGTCATTTTATCCAATAAACGAGATTCACATACCTCAAATGATTCATAATCATATGAGTCTAAATGTCCATGTTAATGAAGTTTAGATATACATTTCTCATTTATATGACCAAACAGGCAATGTCATATGAACGTGTTGTTCACATTATTCAGTTTAGATTTCTTACTTATATTATAGATATCTTCAATATTATTTTGTTTCTCAACATCAAGGATATAAAAGTCATTAAATGAATCTGCAATACTATAAAGCCTATCATTTAAATATATAGAAACTTCTTATTCTCAATAAGAAAACTATATCCTTTATCATCCATATAAGAAACAGAAATAATACTCATACTCAAATCCGAAACGTAGTAACATTTGTTCAAAACAAGTACTAGTCCACTAGGTAAAGTAACTTCATAAGTTCCTACGTCAAATGTGGCAACTCTTGCTCCATTCCCCACACGTAGGTCCACTTTACCCTTTTGAGTAGCTTTCTATTCTTCAAATCATGCACATTTAGACAAATGTGGGATCCAATCCGATATCCAATATCCATGAACAAGAAGTAGAAAGGAAAATATCTATCATATAGATACCTGAAGTAGTAGCAATCATATTTCCCTTCTTCACCTTTTAGGCCTTCCTTAATAAGCTTGCAACTTTGCTTCCAATGAACAATCACATTGCAATGGTAGCAAAAAGCATCATTTTGAGACATTTTGGGTTTAGCCTCTTCGGCTTTGGCAACTTTTGCCCCAGGTTTAGCAACCTTTGCTTTACCTTCTTTACCTTCCTTTTTGAACCCCTTTCTTGTGTTAACCATTAACACATTTGTGGATTGCTCATTTTTCATCTCATGCATTAAGAGCCTTCACCACAACATACATCTTTTGCCTAGCTTGCACTTGGAACATTTCCTTTGTGCGATGTGCTAGAACAAAAGCAACTTCCATATGTTCAAGGTCCTTCTCAAGAGCCTTACACATGATGGCAAACATAAGGCAAACAACATCATAGGAATCATCTCTATGTTTCTTATGTTTCTCCTTATCTTCCCTTTGCAACATTTGCAGTGGGTTCAGTAGTAATAGATTCGTCAAGAACGTACAATTTTGCTTAAGAACACTTCTTGGGCATCTGATCAAATCAGAATAATTTGTACCGTTCTTTTCGAACTTTTTCCTTCTCAAGGGCGGATCGTAGTAACAAGGATTAATCATAGTTTAATGCTATTCCACAATAAGATATGCATACAATATGAACACATATAAGCATCAAATCATTTACCATCTAAGAGCAAATAATGTATTTCACAAATACTTCCACTAAATTATACACCTTCAAATACAAGCATGTATCATATAATTATAGTGGGCCATATTTCACTTGATTTTGATTTTACTAGTCAATGCCCGAAATCAAGCTATTTAGGTAGAAACATCAATCGTATCACTATATGACTCTTAGATATTTTATGAGATTTTCTTAGACATCATATGTCAAAAACATGTTTTAAATCTCATCTATGCTTTGGGTCAAATCTCATTTGAAAGCACCAATTAAGTCAAAACCTTTTTCAAACGTATGAGACATGGAACGATGCACCTAACTGAGTCAAAACTACATCAACCATTATCTCATCGTGATCACAAATTAAGATATAAGATGCACCCAACTGAGTTGAAACTACATCAAATACCCTAAAATATCACAAGTGTTCTAATCAAGGAATGACATAAGACTTAAATATTTAGAAGGTTTTCATATTGTAACAAATATCGCATGGTTGTAACATAAATCTCATGTGTACATAATTATGAACATATGGCTTCACAAAATTTCATACAAACAATTTGATTCAATTTTGAGAAATTACAAAATTAATTTAATCATATTAAACAAATCATCAACCTATGTGATAAACTAATCATATTAATCCATCATAAATCGTAAGCATGGCATATGTTCATATTAATTTAATCATAATAAACAAATCATCAACCTATGTGAAATTGTCAAACACAAAAACCTTATCAGCCAAGGAAGCACATACGGATTGGCAAGGTTTGTCGCACTACGTGATATGCCAGTGGCTGATTCTGTCGCACTACGAGCCAAGCCAGGAAATTAACGTGTGCTGATTAAGGGCACGAGTCGTGCCATAGGGCACGAGTCGTGATTAAGCAAAAACACTCGTTCCACGAGTCGTGACCCAAAAATCAGTCGTGCTGATTCATGGTACGAGTCGTGACTCCTGGCACGAGTCGTGCCTCTGTCATGGCCAAGTGTGTCGCGCCACATGCCGTGCCAGATTTCCAATTTTCCCAATTTTCAGCCAGAATCAAATTTGCTCTTTGTGTGTGACCCAATAGGAATTATATTATGTTGATAGTGAGTCAAAACATGACCTCACAAGACATAAGTGGTTTCTAGCAAACCATTATATCCACCCAATTAATATAACATCAAAGCTTGATTCCTCGATAGATCAAATGTCACAATCCCTTTGTCCACGATGTCCAATTGAACATGAGTCATGGTCTATGTCAACTCATTCCGTTCAATACTTTCTCGATTCCGAATATGTTGATAATCCAAATGCATTTGATCTCTATCAAATCACTTGAGTATGGCCACACATTTCATCAACATCATTCATCGAGGGGCCCAAGCAAATATCTCTCTCAACGAGAGGGACAAATCCCATCTTGACTTATCATTCTTCCCTACATGAATCAAATCGTGCCAACATATCCCTTATTGCTATTCGATTAAAGATAGTGTTAGACTATATCAAACACAATGTTCATCATGTGGAAGACGATGATAATCTCAGGTTCAAAGGATTTAATGACATGACTATCATGAGATTTAATTATGACAACAGACCATGTCATAAATCTCACAAGTAGGTCAAGTCCAATACTTGTTCTCCAGCAAGTATCCATAAGTGTAATGTGCATCTGCATGCATATAATCATCTCCATGATTATTCATTACCAACTTATACTAGTTGTTCACAACAACTAGGGACGCAGTTCAATATAATAAACATGCAAACATATAATGAACCAAATAAACATGTTCTATAATAAATGATAAATATGATACATAACGGTTCAAGTTAAACATAACTATAGCCTAGGGCACTACACCAACAGTAGTAGTAGTAGTGGTGGTAGTGGTAGTAGCGGTAGTAGTGGTAGTGGTAGTAGTGGACCTAGTGGTGGTAGTGGTGGTAGTAGTAGTGGTGGTGGTGGTAGTATTAAAGGCGTTGCATTAGTAATATAACAATTGCATTAGAAGGATATAATGCAACGCCAAGTAACTTAATGCAAGGGTGTTATTGAAGGCGTTGCATTAGTAATATAACTATTGCATTAGAAAGATATAATGCAACGCCAAGTAAATTAATGCAAGGGTGTTATTGAAGGCGTGCATTAATAATATAGCTATTGCATTAGAAAGGATATAATGCAACGCCAAGTAACTTTATGCAAGGGCTTTATTGATGGCGTTGCATTAGAAAAATCTAATGTAACGCCTAGAAACCTAAGGCAACGCAGAAGCCATAGTTGTTGTATTAGCTCAAATAAACAATTGCATTAATGAAATAATGCAACACCATTCTAAAGCATTGTTGCATTTGATGCATTTTATGTGTTACATTTGTTCGAAAATGTAGTAGTGCGTTCCTCTTCGACCTTGCTCGTTAATTTATGCATCTCTACCAAAAGTTCTATGGGAGTGGTCGCCGCCAGATTGGGGTTGCAAGAGAGATCCAAGAAGATATATTAGGGAGGCAATTAGGGGTGCAAGTGGTTTGGTTCAAACTGCGGTTTAAGACCGAATCGAACCAAATAATGTGGTTTGGTTTGGTTTATAAGTATGAATGGTTCGGTTCGGTCTCAAATTTTGGTAAACCACATGGTTCGGTTTGAATTGTGGTCTGATCCTCCCATACCGAACCAAACCAAACCAAACCAAACCAAACCAAACCAAACCAAACCAAATCGTGGTTTGTTTGAAATCGAACCGCGAGACCGAACCACATTACATAAACTAATCCTAACTCTTGTTTTGTATCTTATTTAATATTTTCGTATATTTATTAAAATTTACTCTTAGATCAATAAAAAAAAACTACATTACATAAACTAATCATAACCCCCGTTGTATATGTTATTTAATATTAATTTCATCATTTATTATCGTCATTACGACACATAAATAACCAAGTTCTCTCCACGATCGAATATTGTAAAGTGTTTTTCTTCCTTCGACCTCTTTCTTCCTCTAGTCTCTCTCTTCCTCCGGCTTTCCTCTTAATGCCCGCATCTTTCGCTCTTCCTCCGAGATCACAGAAAATTTAAACAATATGAAAATGAGTTTCGATCTGAATCGTGGTTTGAACAGTGTCCAAATCATGGTTTGATCCACAGTTTGGACCGTTGTTTTAACCACATTATTGAACTGCAGTTTGAACCAAATCGAACCAAATCATATAGGTTTGGTTTGGTTCGGTTTGATTTTTTCATGTTTTGGTTCGGTTTGGAATTTTTTCGAACCGATGATTAGTGGTTCGGTACGTAAATTCCCCCGAACCGAAGCAAACCGAACCATTTACACCCCTAGAGGCAATAGTGACTTTGAAATATCATTAAACCAAGTTGGGAATGATTTATAATATTTATCCTCCAAATGGATCCGACTGGAATATTGAAATTATGTCCCTATTTAAAAGAATTGGAGTATTTAAGGGACCTTAAATCTCTCTCTAAGAATTACCATCACCAACGTCGACCACACACAAATACAAACTCCAAAACCCACAAATACCCTTTTAGAATCTGCAAGTGGTTTAAGTAGATATAAAGCCTTGATGCATGGAATGAATGTTTTCCCGCGTCTTTTTGTTGGAAATTGCTCTCAACAGCATGTAAGCTGATTCATCCGTTGCTCTCAACGAATTAGCCCGGTAAATCACGTCTCATTGTTTCCATATATATCTCTCTGTTTTGTGCTTTCAATTCTAAAGTGTCCAATTCCTTGTCAATAAGAAGGCTCCATTGTCTGCTTATAATTTTAGGGTTATTTCCTTTTCGATTTCCACGGTGAGGGAGAGAGACGGCAAAGATAGGGAATTTGGGGATATTGAAAGACAGATAAAATTATGTGAATGATTTTGATTAGCCCGAACCTGCTGGACCGGGCCCACGCTCGGTCTGGTCCAAGGAACATGTGACGTGGCATTCCCTAGACTGCCGGAGTCAAGACCGCGGACAGATAGACCCTTGAGGTCAAGACCGCGCTCCTCTCCGCATCATCCTAATCCAAGACCGGAGGGATCCTGACCGCTGGATTGGTGCCCGCAGGAGGTATGACCGCTCCATCCGTGCCCGCGTCAAATACCTTTGACCGCGCCCAAGATGTTGACCGCGGGCTCATACCTGCCTCCCGGTTATCTCACCTGCCTCCCAGTTAATGGCAAACCTTATTGAGCACGTTAGCTTACTGGCTCTGACATGCAAGTGGCTGGCTCACTCCCATCGCATTCAATGCAGCTCAGTCAGGCACCTACAATGGCATTAAATGTGCCGCGCCGAATACACGGCTCCTGTCCATATCAGTGACATCCCTTCTGACAGAGGATCCTCCTTCCCTGACAGACCCAATTGGATGCGGAAACGTGTATGCGGTCAAATACCGAAGTGCCCCTTAGGGCTGACCTCATGGCTTACGTCAGCGGGCAGCTCCTCATTGCCTATAAATAGAAGACCTTTGTCCCCTTGGACAAGGTAAGTTCCAAATATATTGAGTAAGCCATATTATTGTCAAAACCCTAAACACTCACACACACTCAAGGTATTCAAAGCCTTCTTTACTCAGTATTCTTACTCTCACACCCGAGGGCCTGAGTTGGATTAACATCCAACTTTGACCTTAACGGTGTTCTTCTGTGTTGTGTTCTAGGTACATTTCAACCACTAAATATATCCTGCCAGATATCCTTGAACCGCTCTGACCCTGAAAAGCTTGGCGTCATCAGTGGTTCCATTGCCGGGAAACGCTTCGTTTTGTTTCTCGTAAAATTATTTGTTTTCAGACACACTTTGTGTTCTAAACAGCTGACTGTCAGAAGGTTCTTCTTTTCAGTCATTTTCTTCTTTTCCAAAACATGTCTAAAACCTTGGAAAATGCTGGTCATTTGACCATTGAGCCAGAAAACCAGGCCTCACCTTCCAACGTCAATAAAGATAAGGCTACTACCTCTGTTTTCAATAGAATGGGGGCACGTTCTCAGCCGCAACACAGCCTCTCCCCTGGTCAAAGGGCTATACACAAACTAACCGATCAGATACGAGCTGAGAAGGCCCAAGCCCTCCTAAACAATAGCCCAAAAACTCCCCAAGCTCCTATACAAAACACCACCATTACCACCCCCTATCCCCAGAACAGATCCTAAGAAGGCAAGAGATCCTGGCCGCCAAATTCAAACTGGTTGCGGAGGCCATGGCCATCAACGATGCTCAGATGGAGATGTTTGAAATAGAGGCATGTGGTGCAATGCCAATCCCTCAAGGGTCACAAAGGTTCTCCCAACGAGCTCCCGCTAACTCGCTTGCTAGTCATGCTAGGGGAGCAAACCGGGTTGAACCAACCCTTGATCGCGGACAGCTGGCCAAACGCAGTGTGGTGCATGTGGATGATAGCAAGGAGGCTGGGGAAGAAGCACAATCAAACCGCCGTGCGAAGTCCCAAGCCAGACCCTTGGCCCCGGCCAAGGAGAAGGCCATGACTCCACGGGCTAAAAAACAGAAGGTTGATAATCAGAACCCCGAATTTATCAAGTTTATGAACGAGATGTGGGAGACCCACCAAAAGGCTGCCCAGAGGTGTGGCCGCACCATGGATGCCTTCACTGACAAGATCGCCCGGGCACCTATTCAGAGGGGCAAGCCACCCCAGATGGATACCTATGGTGGCTCAAAAAATGCCAAGAGTCATATGGGACGATTCAAGGGACATATGTCCCTGTTCTCGTCGGACGAATCAGTGATGTGTAAGGCCTTAGCTGCAACTTTTACGGGCAAGGCCCTATCTTGGATGTTAGCTCTCAAGCCCCGATCCATCCAATCTTTCAGCCAATTTAGAAACCTCTTTCTTAATGCCTTTGCTGGGGTCGGTGAGCCCTCTCGACCAAAGACAGATCTTGTCCGTGTCAAGCAGGCCCCAAACGAGGCCACAAAAGACTATATCTCTCGGTTCAGAAAGGTGAGCGAGGAGATTGTGGATTTGGAAGAGGGGGACATCAGACTCTGCTTTGAGGGCGGCCTCAGCTCCTCTTTCCTCAAAATGAATTTTGCCTCCAGCCGGCCAAAAACCGTAGAGGAGATGTATGAAAGGGCCTCTGCCATTACATCCGCTGAAGAGCCCAATCTGCCCACTCCCCGAGCTTCAGCAAAGGAGAGAATAATCCAAGTTCAAGAGACTACCCCAGAGCCTGCCCGCACCAACAATCAGGGCAAAAATAGAGGCCGTGGGTCGGACAAACTTCGGAAAGTTGTGGATGAAACGGTTTATACCCCCCTCACCGAGCCGCGGGCAGTCATCATGAGAGCCTCAGAATTTCCTCCCCCTCCTCCTATGATCCGGAAGCCAAATGAGAGGAGTAGGGCCAAGTTCTGTGAATATCACAATGACCATGGTCATGGCACTGAGGACTGCTTCCAGTTGAAGCGAATTATTCAACAAAAAATCAATGACGGGGAGCTAACAAAATGGGTAAAGGGAAACAACAATGCCTCCAATAACAATAATCAGCAGCGAGCACGAGGCACGCGTGGCCCCGAGAGGAATGAGAGAGACAATTACGATGACGATTTGGGGGATTATGACATTAATTTCATTGGCGAGGAGCCTCCCTCCAACAAACAGCTCTCCATTCAGATTCGAACATTGGAGAAAGTTTTTCTAATTCCCCCAATGGCTCCTGAGGAAGAGCAAGAAATAGGGTTCAAAAAGAGTGAACTTGCCTCCTCCCTATTTCACTCTACTCAGCCCCTAACTATCCAAATGAAAGTTAACCGAGCCAACATACACCGAGTATTAATTGATACAGGCGCAGCCAAGGATATACTCTACTACCACACGTTGGTAGGCATGAGAATGACCGAGGCTAACCTGACTCCTTATGCGGGAATGCTTGAGGGGTTCACAAATCACGCCGTGGGGTTAAAGGGGACGATTGTGTTTGAAGTAACTATTGGGGAAAAACCCATGCAGAAGACGGCCAAAATTACTTTCTTGGTGGTCGATCTTCCTTCCCAATACAATGCCATTCTTGGCATAACTGGTGAGGCCTAATTGGGAATAGTTACATCCGTTTCCCACCAAAGGGTGAAATTTAACACCCTGGGCGGGGTTGCTACCATCAAGAACCAGCCCGGGAGATTCCTTCGAGCACTGGAGGAGAAAAGAAAAGCTAGTAAAGGCCAGACCTCCTGCCCGCAGAAAGAGGGCGAGGACAAACCGAGAAAAGGGAAAGCCCTTGAAATTGTTCCAGCTCCCATTTCCATTGGCATGCTTTCTTTCCATACCACTAAGGTGGAGCTCAAGGCGAGCAGAAAATCAAAATAGTTGGCCCCTATTGAGGGAGGATACATTGATCGGGGAGTTAAGGGAAAGATTGACCGCGAGGTCATATATTCCATGGCAGCACTGACCGGAGCCCAGGTCAACCCCCCAACTATTGTCATTGACTCCTAGCATAACCATGAAATCAGTGACCTTCAACCTAACGACGAGCTTGAGGAGGTGGTCATCAACTTCCACTTCCCCGAGCAAACTGTTAAGGTCAGGCTGGAAATTCACCCCGAGGAGAGAAGGATCCTCATTGAATTCCTTCGAGCAAATTGTGATGTGTTCGCCTGGAGGGTAGAGGATATGCAGGGAATCAGCGAGGACGTGATCCTCCATAAAATCAATGATGACCCATCCTTCAAGAACATTCATCAAAAATCGAGGTACTTCTCTCCGGAGAAGGATATTGCGATCAAGGAAGAGGTAGAGAAATTGCTTAAAGCGGGGATAATAAAGGAGATTTCCCACCCCAAATGGCTAGAAAATGTGGTCATGGTTAAAAAGTCCAATGACAAGTGGAGGATGTATGTTGATTTCACTGATCTCAACAAGGCATGCCCCAAGGACTGCTTCCCTCTTCCTCGCATAGACAGATTGGTGGATTCAATAGATGGTCATAGAGTATTGAGCTTCATTGATGCATACTCTGGCTACCATCAGATCCAGATGGCCCCTGAAGATGTCCGCTCCGTAGCTTTCATTGCTGTGGGCAAGACTTACTGTTACACTATGATGCCCTTCGGGCTGAAAAATGCAGGAGCCACCTATCAGCGAATGGTCAATATTGTCTTCAAAAACCAACTAGGCAGAAACCTTGAGGCCTACATTGATGACATGGTTATAAAAACCAAGGAAAACTCCCACGAGCTCGACGTGGAGGAAACCTTCAAAAACTTGCGCCGCAATAACATGAAGCTAAATCCCCTTAAGTGCGCTTTTGGGGTCAAGGCGGGCAAGTTTCTAGGATTCATGGTCAACCAGCGAGGAATAGAGGCTAATCCCGAAAAAATTCAAGCGCTGTTGGACATGAAACCTCCTGCTTGCGTGAAGGATGTGCAGAAACTCAATGGCCGCATCACCGCACTTGGCCGCTTCATCTCGCGGTCAGCAGAGAGATGTCTCCCCTTCTTCAAAACTCTAAAAGGGGGGAAGAAAGATGACGAATTTGCATGGAGAAATGAGTGCCATCAAGCTTTTGAATATGTTAAGACATACCTCGGGCAGCCACCTCTACTCGGTAGCCCGGTGCTCGGGAAAGAGCTTTTTCTGTTTTTAGCAGTTACTGATCTGGCAGTAGCTGCTGTTCTTGTAAGGGAGGATAATAACTCCCAAAAACCAGTTTATTATGTATCTAAGGCTTTGTCTGCCGTAGAAGGGCGTTATCTAAATATAGAAAAGTTAGCCTACGCCTTGCTTGTATCTGCTCGAAAATTAAGAGCCTACTTTTCTGCACACCCTATAACTGTACTAACTGAGGCCCCGCTTAGAAAGGTTTTACATAAACCAGAGTCCTCGGGGAGAATGCTAGCTTGGTCTATCAAACTCACTGAGTTCCAGATCACCTACTCCCCGAGAAGGACAATCAAAGCACAAGCCTTAGATGTTTTTGTGGCAGAATCATCATTTAAATTGGCGGACAGCGACCTTGGAAAAAGAAAGCGGGCAGAATCAAAGGAAGCCCCAGATAGCTCGAGCACTGAAATTATACAGCCAAAGGAGCGTCCAGAAGAAGTGTGGACTTTATTCGTGGATGGCTCTGCAAGCAAGTTAATTAGTGGAGTGGGCATACTCTTGATCGTGCCTTGCGGAGAGAAATTCAAAAGAGCCTTGAGATTCAAATTCGAAGTTTCGAACAATCAGGCTGAGTATGAGGTGATTATAGCAGGCATGGAATTGGCAAGAGACTTGGGAGTTCAGAATATTGAGATCAACAGTGACTCACAGCTCATAGTAAATCAAATTAGGGGGGAGTATGATACCATCAACCCCGTGCTAACTCAGTACTGCGGTCTTGAAAAAAACCTCATCAAAAATTTCACCTACTATGAGCTGAACCAAGTCATGAGAGAGGATAACGCGGAGGCAGACCTCCTCTCCAGAATAACTGATCAAGAAATCATAGACTTAGAGACGGATTGCCAGATAGAATTCACGGAGAGACCTGCTATTGATCGGATTCAGATAAACAATATTGAGGATCAAGTAAGGGACTGGGTAGATGAAATCAAGGATTACATCGAGAAGCAAACCCTCCCTGAAGATCCAGCAAGGGCTAGAGCCATTAGAACGGTGTCCGCAAAATACCTCATCCTCGATGGGGTACTTTTTCGACGATCATTCACCAAGCCTTTGCTGAGATGTGTCAAAACTCACATGGTCACCAACTTACTCTATGAGGTTCATGAAGGAGTTTGTGGCGGACATCCAGGTGCTCGCACTCTCTCAGACAAGATCAAATTCCAAGGATTCTTTTGGCCTACAATGAGAAGAGATGCGTAGGAGTATGTGAGAAAGTGTGATAAGTGCCAGAGATTTGCGAACATCCCTAGACTACTATCAACAGAGCAAACTTTGGTTGTACCATCGTGGCCGTTTGACACATGAGGGATTGATCTCATTGGACCATTCCCAACTGCTCGAGGGAGCATTAAGTATGCCATTGTGGCCGTGGATTATTTTACCAAGTGGACAGAAGCCAAGGGCTTAGCCACTATCTCCGAGGAGAATACTATCAATTTTGTCCATGACCACATCTATTGCCGGTTTGAGGTTCCACGAGCAATAATTTCGGACAATGGCACTCAGTTCTCCGCAAAATTCACTGCTGAATGTGTGAGAATGAAAGTGCAACATCGTCAATCCGCAGTCGCTTATCCTCAGGGAAATGGCCAAGCTGAGGCCGCGAACAAGCTAGTCCTGACCGCCCTAAAGAAAAACTTGGAGGGACGAGGAGGAAGATGGTTGGATGAGCTCCATACCGCATTGTGGGTTGTCCGCACCACAATAAGAAATTCTACAGGAGAAACTCCTTTCTCGCTTACTGTAAGACCCAAATCTGGCTCATGCCTTCCGGTTAAGTTTCCCGGCAATTCCCCGGACTTTCCTAAAGTTCAGGGGCAATTCGGGAACTTTTCCAAACCTTTCGAGGGGCGAACGACTTGCTAGGAATTAAAATTCCACATAGTCCTTCGGTGAAAATGCCCTTCTAGAAGGCCACCTTGCATGGTTCTGAAATAGGCTGAGTCATCTCAGGATAAGACCGCACGGCCTCATTAGCATGGGCCTACAGCCGCACGGCTTCATTAGCTGCTGCCAGACTGCCTATAAATAGAGACCTCCTCTATTCATTTTAGGGGGGGATTTTCAGTAAGATTACTCTGCCAAAATATCACCACGAAATTCCAGAGAGTTGAGAGTGCAAAAAACCACCTCCCTCCTCATCAAAACCTCCCAAAGTTGGTCCCTTCCCTAGGCAAACTTCAAAGAGAAAGAGGACACCACCATTGGTAACCTCTTCTACCCTTTACCTTGCATTATACTTGCATTTATGTGATATACTTGATCCTTGCTTTACATATTGCTATATATTTGCTTGGTATTTGGTACATTGTCATTAAAGATCCTATCTTTAGTCATGTAAATCATACCCCTTCCCCTTTTTGCATAAAAGTAGCATCCTTTGCTCATAAAATGACATCTTTATGCATCCTTTGCACTTGAAATGTCATATTTACACATAAAGTTGCATCCTTTGCATTGAAATAGCATCCTTTGCATTAAAAATGTGATCTTTGCATCAAAGTTGCATCCTTTGCACTTAAAACCCCATTTTTACATTAAAAGTAGCATCCTTTGCACTTGAAATGTCATTTTTACACATAAAGTTGCATCCTTTGCATTAAAAATCATTCTTTACATTAAAAGTTGCATCCTTTGCATAAAGTTGCATCCTTTGCACATAAAATGTCATCTTTTTCATTAAAAGTGTCATTTTTATCTTAAACATGCATTCCCTAGTCCCCATTGGTACTTGGAGCATCTCTTGGAACGAGATGGTGTAAAGGTTCTATCTTTACATCATTTCTTCGACCTAAAGATGCCATAGACGGATTCTCCTTTAGAAAAGGATGAACCCTAGCCACATATCTCCGATCATCACTTGAGACGAGCACAAATGTCCCGAAAAAGTCCAAATCGTCTCAAGATGTAGGATTGATAGGCAAAGGTCACTCCTTTCTAAAGGGTCTCATCCTTGGACTATAAAAACGGTGTCCCTATCTAGATCACATGTGACCCAAGGTCTCATCATGATGATCACAAGTCCAAGATGAGAATGGGACCAAAGTCCCTAATACATTAAAATCCAAGGAATCCCGAGCGATAACCAACTCATGGTTTATACGTCCGGAAGACCACTTGGTACATTCCCCCCTTTTCAAAACACACATCCCACACACGAAAACACTAAGGCAAGTATGAAAAGCGGATCCTGGAAGACTTGTTTCGGCAAGGCTCTTTGGGTGAACGACGATCCGTTCTTCCTAAAGGGTAACTTAACCTCCGGACCCAAATCCTTTTTTTCAAAGTTTTGAGGAAATCAAAATGGCGTGGCGACTCCGTTTTTTCAATTTAAACCGGACGTTTCCAAACTGATGTGAGGCGGTGATTCCCCTTACATGAGAAAGTGGTTCCAAAAATAAAAATAAACAAAAAAGATTTTGGGCCGCTTATCTTGGGCACCACATTCACACTTACGTATGGGTCAGAGGCAATGGCTCCAGTTGAGGTAGCCCTACCCTCGTACAGAGTCACATACTTCGATGAGTCTCAAAACGAGGCAAACAGAAGGTGTGACTTGGACGATCTCGAAGGAAAGAGAATACGGGCAAATGAAAAAATGGTGAACTACAAGCAGAAGGCGAAGAAGCACCACGATAAAAGAGTAAAAAGGAGGAGTTTTTCAGTAGGAGATTGGGTACTCAGAAATGTGGAAGTCCAAGGGACCCAACCTGGTTTCAACAAGCTCTCCCCGAAATGGGAGGGTCCATATGAGGTCACCAAAATAATCAAGGAGGGCACCTACATATTACGAACAAAGGAAGGAAAAGACCTCAAACACGCTTGGAATAGCGATCACCTTAGAAAGTACTTCTTTTGATATCTTTGTAAATTTTTGTGGGAGTATAGACCCCTATATGTATGAGTGTGAAGTTACCATCAAATTTTTGTGCAAAACTGTTATAATACTACTCCCACCAGCCTCAAAAGCTGAGGTGGATGCCCGCAAGCGGATGCCAGTAGGTTCTAGGGCCAACATATGAGCTCCTACCTTCTGATGTGCAAAGATCCATTGTGATCCGCAAGCCTATATGTGTACAAAGGCCATTACGCCCGTACTCGATCGCGGAGAGGATACTCTGTCTTGCCCGCGTGACACCACTAAGAAAAAGTGGATATAGATGCAAGTGGGGACAAAGGCCAAATCCCGGACCCACTAAGTGCGTGAAGGCCTTCATTAAGGCCGTTACTCGCATGCCTGTATGTGACAAAGGCCAACATATAAGCCCGCTTACATGATCGCCACAAGACCCTCACAAAAAACTCAAGAGGTTTTGAATAAAGGGTCAAATCGCGTGAACCACCAATAGTGGATGCAGATGCCGGTAGGTTAAAGGGCCACTATGCTAAATATGCTCCTATCTAATGTTGCGTAGACTATCGCCTCACGACCACACTCTATATGCCCTATGAAAGTAGCTTGCCTTGGCTGCTTTTTGCTTACACCAGGACTCGCAAGGTCGTAAAATAAGTGTAAATGGATGGGAGTGATCAAAAGAGTTTAACAAAGCCAAATAGACAAACGGGGTTAAGGCCTAAAAAGTTTGCACAAGGCCAAACAAACGCGGTCACAGAGAAATAGGGCTGACTCTCACAAAAAACCCAAGAGGTTTTGAATAAAGAGTTAGGAAAACTCAAAAATGCGGGCAGAAGGCCTACTAAGCCTTTGACCGCGGAAGAGAGTATAAAATTTAATTGTTAGTCAAAAACGCTGGAAAAAGTAAAAGCAAGAATGCAAGTACTAAGGTACTCAAATATTGCCAACACTCAAAACAGCCTACAAGGACAAAGCAATTAAGAGAATAGTTAAGAAAAATGCTTCTATTGATGAAGGAAAAATAATTACAAAGTCCTATTGATCTATTACATAAAAAGAAAGCAAAAACCCTAAGCTAGGGGAGCTTGGTCCTTGGGGGCATCAGTGGCCATATCTGTGGCCGCACCTTCTGTATCCGCTTCTGAGGCCGGGGTGGGAGAAGGAAGGCTGGTCACGAGCAGCTCATGAATAGGATCAGGGCTCAGTGGAGACCGGAGTGGGGGCTGCCCGCGGAGGAAAAATATCACCAATGGCCGGTACGTGGGGGAGGACGCGAGCAATGGCATCCTCGTAAGACATCGGATCATCCCCAAATCTCAGAGCGTCAACTTCGCCAATGAGAGCGGTGGCCGTGACTTCGGCCACGACGGGCAATGAGGCCGCTGCGGCCAGCTCCAGACCTTTGATATCATCCTCGGTCAGAGGGACTAGTGCATGCCCGGGCAGGCACTCCGCATCAGTAGCAACAAGTGAGCCAATCACGGCCAACTGCTGAGCGGAGAACTTGCCCGTGGCAGCAAAATTCTGGATCTGTGTCCGGCATTGTAAGTACCCCAATCTGGATCACTCCCTTTCAAACACACGGGAAACACCGTAGACTCATCCACGCAGTCTCAGAGACCTCTCTCACTCAAAACCCTCTCAAAACCCTCTCAAACCCCCAACCAAACCAAGGGAGGAGCCTTTCTGGGATAAAAAGGGACAAAAGGACCTTTTGGGAATTTTCAGGAAATCAGAAAAGCAATTAAGGTCCGTACGGACCTCTTTGTTTCAATGATTACTAAATCCCCTTAAAGTCCACAATATTCCCTCAAATCCCGGAAGAAATGATGACTTCCCTGCAGAGTTGGTCCGTACGGACCTCTTTGCATGCAAGATGGTCCGTACGGACCTTCTGCATGGGGGACATCATCATTCCGTAATATTCTCCATCATTGCAGATTCCCTCAAATCGAGGAAATCCAAAATTACGGATAACCAAGAAGGTCCGTACGGACCTCTTTGCTCCGAAATTTTTACTATAAATAGAGGGCTCCCCCTCCTCATTTTCACGAGACCTCCCACTTCTCTCTTCTTCCTCCCTAAGCCTTCGGCTCCCCTCTAAGACCTTTCGAGGCATTCCCGGCCCCTTCGGATCCTTCCGAGGCCTTCCGAGCCCCCTCGAGGTGCTCCGAAGCCTCTCCGAGCGCCTCCCGAGACGCTCCCGCGCTGCCCCGAGGCACTCTCGAGGTACTCGAGGCCCCTCGTGGTACTCCGAGGCCTTGCTCGGTCTTTCCACGGTGTCCCGGCTCTTTCCGAGTCAAACCGACGATCCCAAACCACGCCGAAACTCGCCCGAGTGACTCCTGCCACCACAACGCACGCCGAACCTCGCCCGAGTGATCCCGACGATCCCCACGCACGCCGAGAACCTCTCGCCCGAACGCAGCCTACAACCTCAACTCACGCCGAAACTCGTCCGCGACAACCGGTCCCTCCCGAAGCAATCCCGATCCATACCGAACGCTACTCCGACCTCAAACACCATTCCCGGCGGAAGATGACACAAACCAACATTGGTAAGGCTTCCTTCCTATACTATTTCAATACATTTCCATACATAGCATACAATGTAGACATCCGATACAAAGATGCATTTTTAAAAAGCACACACACACACACACAACATTTAAAGGATATTAGGGGTATCCGAAAGACTCGTTTTACGAGGCTACTACAGGTGAGCTCTAATATTCTAATATTCTCTTCCGGGAGTCATCGACCTCCGAACTCAAAATCTCATCACACAAAAACAGCTTTAAAATTATCTTTAAACCGATGCCCTTTTTCAATGTTTTGGGCTTAATAAAACGGCGTGGCGACTCTACAAAATGCGAAAGCAAAACGGCGAGACACCTCCAACACGCAACGCTAAAACGGAATAAGCCGGATGTCGGGCGCGATTGTCCGCCTCTCGGATCCGGGCGACCTCCGAAAAGCGACGAATGCGAGATGCCGGGCTCCGCGCGCGAGCCGGATCCGGGTAATTTCGGTTGGCGACTCATGGGAATTTTGTTTTAAAAACTTTTAAACAAAACAAAAGATTTTTAAAACGATGATGAGGGTCAAACTTTCATTTTACCCCTTCCTTTAAGCTTGTTGTGTGTGTGTGCACGTGCTTCGTTTTTATTTTACAAAAAAAAATAAAAATACAAAAAAAAATGCATCAATATACATCTCGTGCATACATTTAAAATTCTTCAAAAATTTCTATTTTACTCGTAAAAAGAATTTTAGAGACCGCACACTACGCGCACCGCCGCCTCGGTTACACCGCACTCTACCACATTTGCCTCGGTTACACCGCACACTATGCGCACCGTCGCCTCGGATACACCGCACACTACAACCCTTAACCCGGAGTGGTCTCGGTTGCAGCCCGTTTGGTCTTCCTAGGCCTCTTGGGCGCGCACGGGATCATTCCAAACATCCCATCCTAGCCAAGCGTCAACCCCGCACGTTTGAGTCTTGAGTCACACTCGTCCCGCACTCGGTTGGTTTTTACTCAGTCCGTGTCATACAAACTGGATACATATACCATGCCGGCCATTTTCTCGAGTCAAGGCTCGGAACTCAAGATCCCTTGCGCAAGCAAAGCGATGAAAGGTCATGCTAAAATCTTGACACGATCTTGATTTCCGAAGCTACACCTGCACGATGTTCCGTCCCGGATATACATCCATGCTCGCATGACACCATGTCATCACGCCTTTGATACGTCGCCCATGACGATATGACCCACCAACGCCTAACGTCACGAGATCCCTTGCGCAAGCAAGGTAAAGAGAGGTCATGCCGAACTCTTGACCCGATCTTGACTTAGTGGCCGGCTCGGTTCACTATTCACATGGCTAACGCATCAAAACGAACATGACAGCTCGGTCCTTAGGTTCGATTTTTCTTTTTAGGCCGGTGGAAACCGCTTGCACTATAGGACCTCGCTCGGGGCCGCCCACCCCTGGGATGTCGAAATACAGTGCAAAACGAGGGGCTTATAGCCGCACGTATGGTCTCCATCGACCCAGATCTAGCATAGTTGCGAAAAACAAGAGCAATCTTTTCCAACCTACCTAGGACTCGAGAAAACATGTTTTAAGTAAATTAAAACAACAAAAAAATCAAAAATAAAAGAAACGGAAACCGCATGCCACGTGAGCTTTCCCCTTTTATCCCGTTAGGCCATTCCCATGTCTAAACCTTGCCCATCACCCCTCCACAACAGAGAGTGGTCGAGAGTACCCGGGAACCCGTCTCCTGTCAAAACAAAGAAGGTCCTACCCACCTCTGTCACTGTGACAGATCCGTCAATTCCCATGGCCAAGTCGGTGGATAACAACGATGAGAACGGGACCTTACCCCCAAGAAATTTCCCAACACCGGAAGAAGTTTGGGTGTCCTCATGGCTATTGAGAAACGTCAAGGTGAGCAACAAGCTCGGATCGAAGGTGCCATGCACCACTTCGAACCTTAGCCACCCAACTACCCGGGGCTTCCTAAGCCATGATCGCTCCTACACCTCTAACATCTCTCATTGTCTCCCGTAAGTCAACCTCGTTACCCTCGTACGAGCCATGCGGTTATGACGTAAGACCACAAGACCTTCCAGAGGAAAGCCTCGCCCATCCAGCCTCCCGAGGTCCCGGTACCACCGCCGAACAACGAACACATCTCGGTGGGACGTCCGCGATTGACAGTGCTTGTCCGGAAATGGAATTCCAGGATGCAATGAACGAGGGCCGTCCTCGACGAAAGAAGAAGCTATCTTCTCAACAAAACCGAAAAAGAGGTATGAACTGGTGATCCCGCGGTCGGAACCCTTGGAGAACCCTCAGAAAGTTTGACTACTATGTCATCTACTCCAAAGAAATCTCCCCCCTAGTTCTCGCACAGGGCCACGGCAATGTTTGCTCCATGATCACCGGGACGAGCTTCGCACCGCCACCGAAGGCCCGAAGGTCCAGATAATCCAACCCCGTCTTGGGAAGATCTCAAAGCCACTATTGATGCTTCAAGAAAAGCCATGACAAAGGGAACGAATTGAAATGCGCAGCCTCGGCCTTACGCCAATCGTGCACCTCCCACTCTTAAACGGGAGAGACAAGCAAAACCATAAGTCCAGAGGTGAATGTTCGACATCGTTCCTGGCCAAATCCCAGTGAATCCTCCACGGACAGACAAAAGGCCACCCATACCCGAGCCACGAATTGAAAAGGGGCCCTACGCCAAAGAAGCCGAAACCTTGGACCCAAAGGTTGAAGATCCCGTCTTGACACAGCCTCAAGCGCACTCAAAGCAACATCTCACTCTGGTCCTTACTCACTTCATCTTATCCCGCACAAGCTCAAGTTGGAAGAAAGCCTGGCCCATACCATGGTTCCCATCACAAGCTGACACCCGATGAAGCAGCTCGATGATTGGCAACGTCAATTACAAAGCAATATCATCACCTTCACAGCAGCTCGATCTTCCAAAATTTGGGGCCGACTCACAACGAGCCTCTCTACATAACGGTTCAACCGGACGAGCGCCGTCTCCCTCGGGTCTTGGTAGATGGGGATCATCCATGAACGTCCTTCCACCCAAAATGATGGATTTGCTAGGGATCAAAGCAACCGATCTAAAACCTCGACTCAGGCAATCAAGGCATACGACTCAACATCCCGCCCAGCCTGGGAATAGCCACCTTGAACTTGTGGTTCGGAAAACAAATGGTCCCGACTGCATTTCCAAGTCATCGACATCCCGATCACCTTCACCGCCATTTTGGGACGCCTTGGCTACATCGATCAATGGGGTGGCATCTACTCTCCATCAATGCGTAAAGTCTGGCCCAAGGAACAGATTTGACCATCATCTACGGCGACAAAGATAGTCACTCGAAAGGACCGACACCAACGGCGTCCCGGTTTTAGAGATCAAACACGATGATGACGGCATGATGCTCACAGTGGTTCACCATCGAGAGCCCAAAGGCCCAAGTGTGCCACATAGACCTCGCCTTTGATTTGGGACAAGATTCCTCCCGATGAAAATGATGAAGCACATGAACTACATCCCGGGCTCGGTTTGGGAAAACGCCATCGTGGCACTCAATGTATCATCAATATCAAAGAATGTAATACCCCGCACGGCCCGGGATACTCTCCTACTCCCGAACACATTGCGGAGGACAAGCGAGCCGCACGTAAACGCTCCACGTATAACAAAAGAGGCTTGCACGCAATCTCCGATCTTCGTCCCCAGCCTTCGACATGACTAAGTACTTCACAAGGAAGGCCGGCAACTTGGAAGAAGATCCGTAAAAGGAACAGAGCCGATCACGCCAAACAAAGCCGGCCGACAACCATGGACAAGCTCCAGCAGAACCCGGCAAGATTCAGAGGCCTCAAGCCAAATCCCGTCCGAAGAGCATTCCTCGACACACCGCCTCGCCGGGATCCACAACCACCACTATTCACAATGAATTTTGGTTCGGAAAACCCTCTCTTTGGCGGAAGAATTCGAAAAACTCTCTCGTCAACACTCCCGCCTTCAACAAACGGGACGAGTCCGCATTCGAGCTAGTAATGCCCAAGACAAAAGCAAGAGACTCCGCAGACGATGCTTGGGACGAGCCACCGCTCCACCTCGCTTCTTCAAAGAAGAAATCGAGATGCCGGATCTAATCGATTTTGTTTCGATAACTCCGTGATAGCAATGATCGGGAACGGTGACATAAAGCCCTTCAAGCCCCATCTCCTATCAAGCTCATTGCCACTCAATAACCGGGCCACCTTCTCCTGACCCACCGCCAAAGAAAAAGGACATGATCGAACAACTTGGTCTCGACCCCTCGAGTCCTAGAGTCTAGTGTCAAAACTCATCCCGAGTCCATTAGCTTTGAATTTGAGTCTCTCGAGTCATCCGATGGCCTCACGCCGTAAGATTACGAACTCATTGCCAATAATGTATTCCCGTATGCTCTTAATGAATGCTTCGATCTTTCCGAGTATCCTCTCATTGCATCTTTAACAACCGATAAATTAACTAACACACAAACAAGCTTAATAACGATTCACTTGATAAAGAAGCAGACACATTAAATGAACAATACATTAAGCACATCTTTAAGCATGTTGTCAAACGAGAGAAAACCGGGCCCAAGCCGCCGAGAAGGTTTTAATCACAACGATTTGCAAGATTGGAAGAGCCAAAGAGACGCAAGTCCGACGCCATTTCCAAAGACAAAACCAGATTTTCCAATACCTCAAGAGCGGGGAAACCACCTTCATGAACAAGGAAGACCCACACACGTAAGGGGTCAAAACCAAGAGCATCATGGCCCTAAAACGCCTCGCCTCTCACTTCGTCATCCTCGGGGACATGCTATACAAGAAACGCTACCACGGGCCACTCCTACGCCGTACGCCCAAGAAGAAGCAAGCATGTTCATGAACGAAGTCCACAATGGGGCTTGCGGTCCCCACATGAACGCCCGAGCCCCGATGCAAATCATTCTCAGGATGGGCTACTATCGGATCTCCATGGAGGCAGATTGCATCCACTTTGTCCGAAGCCGCGACAAGTGCCAATCTGCTTCTCCAACCTCAATCATCTACCACCCCCACGATCTCTACCGCATGACTACACCTTGGCCCTTTGCCACTGGGAATTGACGTCATCGGGAAAATCGCTCCGCCAGTGCAAAGAACGGTCACGAGTTCATCTTAGTAGCCATCGACTACTTCACCAAACGGGTCGAAGCCAAGTCCTACAAGGTACTCACCTCCAAGAAGGTCGCACATTTCCTCAAGGAAAACATCATCTCGCCGATACGGCATCCCAAATGAGGTCATATCGTACAACGGCTCACACTTCGAAGGGGAATTCGATGCATCGCCGGCTGAATTCAAGATCACACGTCACAAATCTTCTCCCTACCGGCCACAAACAAACGGCGCCGTGGAAGCAAAGAAACAAAACCCTCGAACGGATCATCCGAAAATGACCACCCGAGGACGAGATTGGCCCGAGAAGCCGCACCTTGCACTTTGGGGCTACCGCACACGCCGAACAGCCACGGGAGAAACCCCATTTGCCCCGACGTACGGGATGGAAGCAGCCCTTCCCATCGAGCTAGAAATTCCCTCACTCCGAGTGCCGCCGGAAAATGACATCAACGAAGTCGAATGGCTCCGAAGCCGACATGACGAATTGGCTCGCTAGACGAGCGACGACTAAAGGCCATGGAACACGTCCGAGCCTATCAAAGCAGATGGCTAGAGCTTTCGACAAGAAAGTCAAATCCCGAGACATCGTGGAAGGTGACCTTGTACTCAAAGAAAAGCCTCCCACTCGAACCAACCCATCGGGAAAATGGGAACCCACATGGATCGGCCCTTTCGTGGTTCAAAAGATCTTCTCCTGAGGCGCCATGAAGCCGACAGACCTAGACGGCAATCCCTTCATGAATCCAAATAACGGAAGCAAACTTCGCAGATACTTCGCCCGAAGAAGAACAATGTGCATCTCTTGGCACTCCATGTAGTGTCGAACTACGCACTGAGCCCTCTAGTCCGGGGAACGTAGGCAACCTTAATTGGTCCTGGCCTAAAAATACACAAAAAAGTCAAAAGTTTGAATGTCAATCAAGACCTCCATCAAGCTACGCACTTTTCAAGAACACGCCCAAGAAATACCTTGACCAAGTCAAACGACGGCGGCAACATCAAAGGACATCCGAGGGTCACTCAAAGATCAAACGACCGACTCATGTCCGCTTCCAAGCCAGGGGCTTGTCTTCGCCCTCACGCGCTTCAAAAAAAAAAAAAAAAAAAAGAGAGCTCGAGCAAGGGCTCACAAAAAATAAAAAAAAGAAGAGAGCTCGAGCAAGGGCTCACAAAAAAACAATAAATAAAAGAAGCTCAAGCGTAAGCTGCGAAAAGAGGTCAAGAGCCCGACGCCAACAAGAGGCAAGGAAGCTACGAAAAGAACCGTCAAAACGACTTGTCAAGGGAGCATTCAACCTCTCGCCCAAGCACAAAGCCTCAAAGAAAGGGGATTGCTGTCGTGGCCTGCATCGCTTGGGCCCGCGGATGCAATGTAAAAGTCCAAAGATGGACGCCGACAAAGTGCACAACAAGCAAAGGCAAACAAAAGATCTTGCGTCTCGACAAAGCTTTAAAAGTAAATCACAAATCACTAACGGTTACAACATTTCTTGATGAGTTCAAGCACGGTCTACTCTCAAGTTCACAACATGCTAAAAGACAAATTTAATACATTTAACTAATAATGTGTTTGCAATGCAATGAATGGATACCTAGGAGGTCATTCCGCGCCATCTCGGCGCTTGTCCCCTCGCCATTCTTTCCTTTCTTCCCTCGTCCCCGGCGAGTCTTCTTTCGCTCCACGTGAACCAACTCGCGTCTCTCGCCCGAGATCCGGGGTCCTCCCCGTAGAGTCAAATAATCCAGCAGCTCTCGTGGCTTCATTCGCCCGTGCTTCGGCTCGGATCTCCTCCCCGCGAGTCCGTAAAAGAGGACCTCTCCCGTCGCCGGTCAACTCTAGTCTCGTAGTCAAACAAAGCGTCTCCCGTCACATCCAAAGGGTCGACCAGGCTTCGGCACTCCTAAGGCAATAGCTACTACGGCAACCGGGTCCTGTAATCGCCGCACGCCCGCTTTCCAAGACCACTTGGGATCGCCCAACATGCCGCTTCATACCAAAGCCGTATATCGAGTCGTCAATACAACGCTCCCGACGCCTAAGGAGTACCACAGAGGGAAAGCGGAATACTTCCATACCCTCGTAAAATACAAGAAGGCACCCGAAGCCGCCATACAAAGAGGAACTACCTCCGCAGCAGCAAGGTCATCCCACCCAACAAAGGCCTCGCTTCATCCCAAACCGCCGGAAACAAGCGACGGAATATAGAAGGAGGACCAAGACAAACCCGGAACTCGACAACGTAGGACCCTTCCCGCAAGACCCTCCCGGTCTCAATCCTCCAGCAAGGAACCCACCGGATTCGATGCGTACCAAGCCTGTGCCATCCATCTCTCCCAAAGTGGCGATGATCCATATCCAACACAAGAGGTCGCCGAGCAAATGACCACGGGCTAAACGACGCTGAGCCTCTGGCATGGCCTCGAAGTCTCTCTCGCAGCCACAAGGTGAGCAAAGCGGGGCTTCCCCTCTCATAAAACGATCCCTGCCGCACGGCCGATACCATGAAGAGTCTCCCCAAAGACCAACGGGACAATATCCTCTCCACTCCGCAAAGGCCCTACCACATCTAGCAAAGCGCCATCACAAATGCCAAGGAACCGACCGTAAAAGCTGTCGCCATCACGCACAAGGCAAATACATCCCAAGAGACGTCACTCTCATCATCAACCATGAACCGCTCCGGCAGCCTCGAAATGTCGATATGACCCGAATCAAGGATCATGCCCCGCACTTCTTCCAACGAAGTACGAAGAAAGTCCGCAAGCTTCACGCTCACCGCAAAGACCACCAACCAAAGGAAGCGAGATGGCCTCCACCTCCGGTCCCTCCAATCAAAGCCCGAAAATCCTCAAAAGTGGGCACCATTTCATTGTAGGAGAAACAAGACACGTGCCTCCTAACATCCTGTAACTTCGCGGTGCCCCGCAACAAATCCCAATCAGAACCAACTCCTTAAAAGACCAAAACCGAGCAAAGACGAAACCTTACCTCGAAAGCCCGTCTTCTCGATGCCTCATACGGCGCCGCATCCACGTTTTCAACCGCTCAAGGAAGTGTGCTTGCCTCTCCCGCGAAAGCCTCGGCAAAATTCTAGGGACGTACGAAGAATCCATGGCAAAAATGGAGGTTCCTAGAGAAAATGGGAAGAAAGCTCGAAAATGGCCGCAAATGGGGAAATGAGGAAGAACCGTGCACTGGAAAGCATTTATGTCCTTCCCAAAAGCAAGGTTGGTCCGTACGGACCTCTTTGCATGCTAAGTATGTCCGTACGGACCTCCTTGCAAACAGTAACCCATTTCCCGTAAAGAACAAGTACATAAAACCACTGTCCTCAAAGAAACCTTGCTCCAAATTGCCCAAACACTCGGCCAAAGCCATTCCCTGCAAACAAACACTACCCACAAACACACTCTCAGCTCACGTGGCATGTACAAAAATAAAAATAATAATAGCAACAATTTCTAGGACAATTCCCGGGAATCACAAAATGACATTACATCTTAAAAATAAAATACCGTTTGCCATGCAAATACATGTGTTTTATTACAGTACCCAAAAATGTCTCGTTAAGCTAAACAAAAAAAAGAGGAGGGATATGAAAAGAGGGAAAGCAAAATGAATACTAATCGTAATCCTCAAAGATCATCATCCTCGCCAAGATCCTCCAAAGAAAAGCTCGGGCATCCCAAATAACTCGCCCGTCACATCCTCATCGTCCGAATACCGAGCACCCGCCCCGAGGCTCCCACGAAAAGTACTCGTAAGGATCAAATCCGGCGAAAGGATCAAAGAAAGAAGGCTCGAGGAACCCTCACCCCGGTGCGCCGTGCGGGAGGCATGAACCGATAAAAGGGCCGCTTCCTCGAAGGCCCCCGTAGCCTCCCGAAGACGTCCCCGCATCCATGCTATGCCGCCTCAAAGGCCCCTCCCGCCGCGGCTCCGGCTCGGCCTAGGCGGAGGAACGCTCCACGTAATGCCTCGAAGGCATAGGCTCGTACGCCGGCACACGACGCGAAGACCGACAGACACCTTCGACGCCATCTTCTTAGCGAAGGAGCGCATCGCCACGTAACGGCGAGTCAAGATATCGTAGGCTCTCCCCGGACCTCGCACCAACAAGAAGCCAAGGAAACGCTCATCAAATGCAGCTTATACTCAACAACAAAAAGAGAAAAATGCGTAAAAGATGCCAAGATGGAAAAGAGTCAAGACACTCACCGATCTCGTCGGGATCCACTGTATGCCAGAGCTCGCTCCGTGAACGGCATGTACACCCTCCTCTCGACCCGTCCCCGCGGACGCACGTGAAATCCGGTCCCAAGATCGAACCTCTCGGGAGCTGCGGCGCCTCTCTCTCCCGCGCGCACTGCGGCGCCCTCGCCTTCCTCCTCACGAAGGCCCCGTACTCTCTCCATAAATGAACTCCCCTAAGCACCGACACCGCCAAGGTACCTCGAAGTCAAGCACATCCATGTCCCGGAGTCAAGCATCCCAAAGGGAGGGTCCCTGAGCCACGGAAGCACACCGGCCATGCCGCTGTAAGACCCGCTCCCCGTACATGACATCACAAGTCAAGCCCCGCAAAGATCTTCCGCCGCGTCACTACCTGGAGCCCTCGAACTCATCTCCTCATACCGAGTCCACGGAACAAGACAAACCCTCACGGCTATCCCGCTCCAAACGCTCCCCGCACATCCCCGTAGGCGATGGTGAGTTTCCTACCGGGTCCTCCTCTTCCTCGCCGTGACGAGCCCATCCCAAAGATAGCAAAGGTACGCAAAGAATGCACCCCTGATCCCTATCCCACGGG